>JADDOH010003222.1:0-143947 GCA_016648135.1 Agrypnia vestita | reverse complement strand
TATACATTACATCATTACCGGTCAATCCTTATCATTTACATTTAAAATTTACCACTCCGCATATTCTCTTCCTTTCTTTTTCTTTTTAATTTTTTTTCTTTAACAATGACAACATGTACTTGATACTTAGTCTTATTTTTAATTTTAGCTCAAATAAAACAAGCTATCGTACTTCTTAGTTGGACCAAACATAATTGTCAATATGTGACATAGAGATACAAAACAAAGGGCTAAAATTATACAGACATCGTGGCATTTCTTAGTGAATCAATTAACATAAAAACTTATTTACATGGGATACATGCTTCAAGCGGGTCCCCTAATGTTAATGTTCTGTATACATCTTTGTAATTTCTTTTGGGGATTACAAAGTACATGAATTTGCATTTACGCCACTTTCCCGAAAGGAATGCTTACATATACTAACATAATCAAATTCGATAAACACTTTTTTTTTTCAAGAAATTATGTTAAACCTTATTACTAGAAGAAAAATTAAGAAAACTTGGCGTAAATTAATTAATGTAACATTATTTACACCTAAATAATGAAAATTCTTACTTCAATATGTAGGCTGGATTGAATGCAAAACATTTTTTTTGGACTTTCATTATACTAATCATTATCTTATCAAATCAGCCTTCTTCCACCCCTGGTATCAGAATATAAGAAAAGAATAAAAATAGAGAACACTAAAAAAAATTATATAAGCCACATTCCACCAGGCAGACAATCGAAAATTTTCCAAACAAGAATTATTTTGAGCTTTATTATTACTAGATTAAAACAACTATTTTAAAATAGACCGACAAATGATATTGCTTAAACGAGTAATCAAAACAATAATTGCATGTTTACAGATAGGTTATATACCTACAACCTACAAATTTGTATAAAAAAAACACAATATTGGGAGCTTAAATAACTAATGACAAATTAACATTATTCTTAAAAATAATTAAAACTCACAAATTAACATTATTCAACTAGGTGTAATACATGAAAACATAAGACATGAAAGCCTCGATCTAAAGTAATATTAATGTTTATTCCAACACGGCATTTACTTATTTGCAATTAATTAAACTATTTTGTTTCAACCCCGTGTGCTAAAATTCATTCTGCAGACAGATTTCAAAAACTAAAAAGTCGGAATCTTATATCTCTTCAACCGTGTTACATCTTTTCACGAGATAATATTCTATTACGTTATATATTATATATTACATCAATATCAAACATCGTCGGCAATAATACAATCAAATTTTTTCCTTTTGTTACGATCAATACATTTTCTATTATTTGCTACAAGTTAGATTAATTCGGGATGATCTCGTTATTATTTCAAATTGCAATGTCCCGTTCATTTCGATACTTAACAATAGAATACAGAATAAATGAGGAAACTACATATAAAACGAGTAACATCCACCTGCAGAGGTGGCCTGGGTTATCTAAACTCTCATTACCTTACTTAAATTAAACATATCAGTTGCTCATTAATTAGGTACATATTACATTGATATTATGATTCACCACTTTGCCTCAATTTCTAATTCGGCCTCTACCTTCTTAATTGATTGACCCCTGTTATCTTTATTGATAATGACCGCCTGGTCGTGCGTTGAGGGATCTTCGCGCCCTTATATTAATAATATGATTTATACGATCCTACATCTCGCGGATAGCGTCGCCATGTGGGAGATCGGTATGTCAGCGCTTTCTAAAACATCTCTATTGTCTGTCGAGGACAATAGTAAGTTTACTGCGACGACTTTCGGAATTATTACCTCGTTTTTCTAAAAAATGTCTTTCCCAAAACAATGGCGACTTCTCTAACAAACGCAGCTTTCTAAACCGTTGTTCCATGTGTTCGCATTTGGCCAAGGTGTTCTTTCTATTGTTTAATCGGGGTTAGAGATATACGTCCCGCTGCAAGAAACGGTTTACCGTTTTTACCCTTCCAAGATGTTACTTAAGAACAAAAGGTTGCGAACGTATTGTCCATCCTAACAAAAGGCCGTGCACTATTAATGTCTTAGCGATGCCCAACGCCCTCGGCAACCCTAACTTTCTAATTCATTGTTTCATATGTTTTATGGCGGGCTATCCTAAGACGATCGTCCGTCGCAATGTTATTTTTGAACAATAGGTCACATATTTCGTCCTCGAACAAAAGATCGAACATGACCGGCTGTGACCACATGGCGCGTGATCTTCGAAACATGGGCGCTTTGATTTCGGTATTGCCCTAGGACAAAATTAATAACCTGGTTCGCGTCATATTCCGGTACATCAATATAATAAGAAATAAATAAAAACTAAGTAGGGCCAAAAAAGATACCACGCCACAAATAACTTATCGTTACAACTGAAATCCCAGTGAAACTGGCGAAACAAATTTTCGACGGCCATACTTAGCAGTTTCCGCTTCCTTTTGAATTTGCTCTTCTCAAAATGAAGGCTAGCGGCCAGGTATGCACGAATTTTTATGTTAAATTCTTTTACTAATGCGTTATCTTAACACTAACACACGACAGTGCGATATCCATTATTTATAATTATTTGATTTTCAAATATATATCCCCCCGGGCTGTGATGGTTTCGTAATATCCCGCTGTTATTTACACTTCTTAAGTTTGACAGTTCTAGGTTATGATCGTCGATTGGATAGCGCGACTAATTTGATGTGTTTTCTAGTTGAAAGAGTTCGAGGTGATCGGGCGTAAGCTGCCCACAGAGAAGGAGTTGGTCACTCCGCTCTACAAGATGAGGATATTCGCCCCTGAGCCCATTGTGGCTAAGTCTAGATTCTGGTACTTCTTGCGCCAACTGAAGAAGTTCAAGAAGTCGACCGGAGAGATCGTGTCGGTGAAGGTAAACAAATCACTATTGCGTAAATTGGGAAAACTCTCTTAGTTTCGATCACAAGTTCATTTTTTTGCAAGTTTTTTTTTGAGATATTCGGCAAGGGCTTGTAGAACAGCCCTCTAGATTGGATTATTGTTATCTTCATTATGATACTTGATAAAATTATCATCCCTCTTCCAGGCACACAATTATATGTTACTGCCTAAGAGTTGAATTGAAGTGTTGTTAGTGACTGTCGTCTGTAGTTGGTTTTCCTGAGGATATCACTGCTGCACACAGAACTTGCACACAAAACAGCACATTGCTAATGCACAATATCGTTACAAATATGTTGATCAATTTCTCTACTAATCCTATATAATTGTATTACCTAATAGCCCTGTTTTTAATTACTCTATTTCTTCATTTTCAATCCTACATGGTTAATTGTACTTATATAGGTAGCTAATACGAGGGGTATAAAATTAAAGGCAGCAATGTCCCACTCAAGAAAACTTCCCCGGAGTCTATGAAACCTACATATTATTGGAAATAAGTTTTTAAAAACAATTGTCACCTCAGCTTTCCTTTTATATGAGTATAAATAAATATCTATCTTTTAACCTTCCTATAACCGTCCATTAAAATAACATATATATCCGTGCACAGTGTCTGGGACCGAAAATTCTAAGGCCTGTTGGATATATATACTTAAAATAGCTTACTATAATTGAAAAATATTAAACAGGAGTGTTCAAAGTAATATAAAAAAAGTTTGTTGCAAACATTTAACGTTTATCAGTGACTTGCAGTCTTTCATTATCCCTTTCAACCCGGATCGTTACGTTCATGCGCGCGTGAACGCACGATCATTGCAGGCTGGTTTGAACCCGAAAAACGGTTAGTGGGAAATATTTGTTTATGTGAACGAATGATCGTATCGATCCGGGTTGAAAGGGTTATGGCCTTTGACAAAAGTTACTTATTCTTGTAAGGTATGAAAACTTGAAATCACATTAAACAAAACACTCAAATCATGAAGATAACAATATAAAAGATAAATATTCACCATTAATGGTCCACCATAGTCGCCTTCTTGCTCAGTATCGCTTCCTGAACGTGATCCTAGAAATCACTGTCATTTTCGTCATCGTAATTCGAACCTGAATTATCCTCCCCCAAAATTATTCTTATTTTTCTGGTATATTCTGCTGTGTTTCTACAACCTTTCTGGCCGGCGTTTCTGATCCTATTGCAGGGTCCATCATCGGGGCTTGGCAATTGCTTTAACTTGAAACTCTCCGTCACCCACCTTACCTGCCAGACCTTGTATCTACTGATTTCCAATTGTTTTGAAATTTGGATAACATTTTACAAGGGAAAATTTTCAGCTACGATGGGGTGAACAACGCTTTTAAAGAATTCATTGGACTTCCGTTAAAATGCCAAAAGTGCATCGACAACAATGGCCAATACTTCGATTAATTTAATATATAATTTTCCTTAAAATTGAATTTTTCCATAGAAAATGGCATTTTCATAAGTAAATAATATATAATTATCTGTTACGCTGATTATGCCTTCCACTCTTACATTAGGTGTTAACATAACGGAGTTACTCCTTGTCTGTGTCTCTCGAAGATTCCCACTGCTCCTGAATCAGCAAAGACTGTCTCATAGACATGACAATTCTGAGTACTCCACACTCAGAAGCGTTTCCTATTTATTTTAAGCGTCTGATGCCTGTTCTGAATCATTGCTCAACCTGGATTAACAACAGCATCCTTGAAGTTTCGAGCCCTCGGTGAAGTTATAACGTCAAGTTTCACAGAATTTAATTTATTGAATCACATTTGACATTGTCTTAATTTTATTGCAAACCTACCCTTTGCACTACAAATGGCTGGAATTTTGCCGAGTTCGAAAAATCGTAAAGACTTGTGAGAAAACTAATAAAATAACTAGCTGTAACCCGACAGAAATGACAGGACATTGGTTGGCGTCTTTGCTAAGCCTTAGTATATATTTATAGATTATTTTTGGCGGTCCACAGAAAGGCGGCCCGTAGCTACGTGTGTAGAGTGGCCTGTTCGGGTTTTCTGGCCCGGAGTTCAAGACCCATCTCCGGCCATTTATTTGGGTTCTTTAGCCGTGAATACAAATTATATTACGGATGTTACACAAAGTTACAGAATGACGGATAGATAATGAAATTATTACGTTTGATAAAAGAAAAATGATTTGTGTATGGATTCACTACTAAAATCAATCTAGAGTCGTGAGCTTTGACAGCACACCTGATTATGCGTATGAAAAGTTTTATTATGGACCATTAAAGTTGTTTTTAGTTGTTTTAAAATACTAGCTATATAAATTCTTATGTATATTTTGAAAATAAGCATTTAGATCGGATATTGTATGGACAAAGAGAAATAACATTACACAAATATACAGATGAAATGTAACTAATCGTGATTTTCAGGAAATCCCAGAAAAATCCCCGCTGAAGATCAAGAACTTTGGAGTATGGCTGCGCTACGAGTCCCGTTCCGGAACACACAACATGTATAGGGAATACCGAGACCTGTCAGTGGGGGGTGCCGTGACCCAGTGCTATCGTGACATGGGGGCCCGACATCGTGCGCGCGCTCACTCGATCCAAATCATTAAGGTGGAGGTGCTCAAGGCTTCTAGCTGTCGCCGGCCACAGATCAAGCAGTTCCACGACTCTACCATCAAGTTCCCGTTGCCCAAACGCATCCAGAACCGCAAGCGCCTCATCACCTTCTCCATGCGTCGTCCCAACACCTACTTCCAGTAGTGTTGTAATATTTATATATCTTATAATAAACGTTGACTGATAACCATCTCACTCTCATTGCACAGTACCCTTAATCTCGTCCTTCAGCGATGATACATATTTGTTATTCCACCACGCGGAGCAGCGAAAGATTTTTCATCCAGATCCTCATCGTGATCATTCAATTCTAAGGGTGAAATAATTACTCATAATTAAGGGAGAATACCTACCTACGAAGCGCGAAAAAGGAGATATTTGTGAATAAAAGAAAGAAAGACTTAAATGAGAAACTTAACTAAGAAAACTTAAATGAAGAGACTTAACTAAGAAAACTTAAATGAATTATGGTAGAACGCGACTACTATAAATTGGCATGCGAGGGAAGGCGTCCCTGTCGCGTAACAGAAGTAGCCAGGGTGTAAATGTATTACACAATACATAATGTACAGAATGTCCGATGACCGGTGTCGTTTTTACGCTTTTAACAGAAATTTGGTCGGGCAGCACTAAAGAAACCAAGCAGTAATGGCGGCCGTTTAACTGTCAAACGGTAATATCGGTCCATTATTGGCTTTATCAGCTTTGCAAAACTTTAATACATACTTCATTGGCAATTGTTCTTGCACCATCCCGGAATGTCTAGGATGTTTTGGACATAATAATTCAGTGTATATTGGTAATCAAGATGTCACAGCTCCCAAGCAAATACAAAATTGTACTGAATGACAGGGCGAGGGGTTACCGCCGGGTGCGGGCGGGGCGGGTTTTAGTTCCAAAGTCGCCGCACGCCAATTTATGTTGGTTAAGCAATATTTGTATCATTTCTACATGAAAGTGCATACTTTTAAGAATATGTTAAGTTTTTTTTATTAAAAAAATATTCAGCATTGGCGGAAAATTCTTGGGATCTGTCGACTATCGAAAAAAAAGTCCTCCGCGGTGACCACTCCCATTTCATCTGTAATCATCAGAATAAAAAAATAAACAACGATTATCAAAAGTGACACAATAATTTAGAATTTGACAGGGGTTTTTGAAAATATAGATTTTTGACAAAATGGCCGGCGTTTGAGTTTAAAATAGCGTTTTTTAGGAAAAATTTCGGGTTTATTATGCCGGTAATAAAAAGCTAAGTCACTTGAAAAAAAATCCTACGACAATGACTATATAATTATGTATAGAATAGCCACTAGAAATTTCAAGTTGATTGGTTCAGTGGTTGCCGAGATATTTCGGTCACCGATTTTCAAAACATAGTTTTGAGTAAAACGCGTTTTGAAAATGGAGCAATGAATAAATCGCGAAATCTCTCAACTTACCTAAAATCATCGATTCCAGGTCCATAATATAAGCCCCATAATTAATGCTTAGAATTTCCATATCATCGGGTACTCTTCACAAACAACAGAAACAGGCTTACATTTCTATTATGAAAAAGGCAGCTACCTGCGTGTAGCGCGGTGCTGTGCGGCGCGTAATCAACAAAGAGATGCCGCTATTATCAGCTATAACCTTGTTATTTTTTTGAATTTTTGGTTGGAATTTTCACCAGACATTCTTAAAACCTCAAACTTTATGAAAATGCAAAAATTAAAAAATCAATTTTTTCGAAATGTCTGGGTAGGTATTCCCATTGAACAAAATCATAAAATATTGGGCTACATTTGTTGCGTTCTAAAGCTGTCTTCACTTAGTGTCGAGGTTTTCGGAGATTGCAATAATTAATCCAGTGAACAGAAGTCATTAAAATAAAAATTTGCATGGCTCACAGTGTTTCTGTCAATCATATTGGGGCATTTGAGAATTTCATGTAAGAAAACAACAAAGAAGCAATAGAAAAAATAATATTTATTTAACGTTTAAAAATATAAAAATATGAAAAGCCTAAATATTTGTAAAATAATTATAACATATTAATAATTGATTCACAATGATTCAACAGTTTTCGACAATAAGAATGTTTTTAGGTTTTTGCGGCCACTCAGAATCTTCTGGGGTATTATTCACACACAAATTCCCACCATCATCCAGCACAGAAAAGAGGTCTTATCAACACGTTGGCCATGGGAGGATATGCCAAGACGAATATCCTCAGGGAGATGATAACACTCAGTGACGAACTGGAAGGCAATGGTTATACCAGAAGCGACAGATACAGCACATCGCCCCGAAAAACGTACAAAAGCTGAGTGCAAAGGCATCGCCTTTCTACCTTTTGTTCAATTTGCATCACAGTCAGAATTGCGAGAGCTCTCAAGAAAAGAGACATCAACACAGTTTTTAGAACTAACTCAAAAATTAAGGACCTGTTGTGATCAGCGAAGGATTGACTCGACTGTCAAGATTGATAAAGTAATCAAGGAACAAATGGCGCGTGTAGCTGGGTTGACGAGCACAAACGGGCATGCAAACTCGGACATCCAGGAAAATCAGCACAGGCTGAGCATTTTCTGGATACCGGCCATTATTTTGCATTCAAACCGAAAATCCTTGGAAAGCCTAAGAGTCACCACGCGTCTTGTCAAGGAGGCACTCGAAATTTACAAGAATTCCGATAAATATTAATAGAGATGATGGTCTCAAAAACATCATGGTATTCAGTGCTTCAAAGTCAAACTCGTCGCTGTTTCTGCACCCGTCAGTGATCATGTTCATATAGATAAAACATATACACAACACAAGACAACTCGTGACAACACATGACTCTGACACAGTATTGTCACGTAACACATAAACACCAAGCTTTCGACACAATATTGCTAGCCAATACTTAACACAACACAAACAATCACAACAACACATCAGCCATGATGGTGGACCCTGCAATGGGTTCTGAAATGTCGGCCAGAAAGTACACCGCACTAACATGGCATAATACCCCAGAAGACACAAACCAGAAGTTTTCAAAATCTTCAAAACTGGACCAATCTTCTGCCTGAGAGTTTTCTCGGCTATTCTGCCCTGTGCACATGACCCCTTAGCTGACGTTTCGGATCCCATTGCAACGCATATCTATTCATTTTGTACCCCGCAATAGGATTTGAAAAGTCATTCAAAGAGGTTGTATATTCACCGCGAAGTAGCTCGGAAGGTTTCAAATGGCCGCGAACGCCTGAGAACATTGATTTGAAGTTTCCTCAGTCACAATAATCGCCTCTTAAGATATGCTCCAGACTCATCAAGATATAATAACTAACATGTTCCCAACATCAATTGATTCAATATATATGTAACTATTCTAATTATAGAATTTGATTAAAATTATTTCAGGAATAAAGATAGCATAATTTCTAATACTTATTTAAATTATTACTTAACAATACACAGTCTAATTGTATCGGTCAGTTAATACAAACACAATCATAAAAGCGAAGTGTCGTAGACGAGGCATACGCTGCCTGTCTGCAGTAAGCGATGAAATGTACTAAATTGTAAGAATAAAGATAGTAAAATTATTTGATTTCGATTACGTACATTTGGCTACAGTAAATTGAGAATAACACTTAATATTATGACTTAACTTAACAAATATGAATAATTCAAGACAAAATTTACATCATTATTAAAATTAGACATTTAGACATAAATTTTCATTAATATTTTGGATAATCGTGCAATGTAGATACAGTAAAACCTCGTTAATTTGAAATTTAAAGGATCCATAAAAACTTGCAGAACCCCATTAATTCAAAATTCAAGGTACGAAAAAATCGCGGTGCGATTGCGATACACATTTGACAAAGAACGTAAAACTGCTGATAAAAGCCATTAATTATGTGACAACATTTCTGTTACTAAATTTCGTCAAAAAAAAATTGAATTATGTGAACTGAAATGTAATGATTTATGGCGCAAGGGGGCTAAAAATTATTTTGAATTACGAATTACTGGGGTTTTCGAGTTATCGGTGTTTGAAGTATATGAAGTATTTAATGTTAGGTTTGAAATTGTACAAAATGAAACGGTACTTTTGTACCGTGTAATAAAACAAATAAATAAAAATTTGGGACTTGTGAGTTTTAAAAATTTCAGATTATGGCATATTTCGAATCATCGGGGTTTTACTGTATCAACATTTTGAGTGTTCAAAAGAATTACTAAATTTATAACTGCAGTCGGTAAAAGATTACTGCACCTGCATTATATTTTTTTAAAATACACATTATGTATTTTTAATCATTCCAATCCTTGGACAACTCATCAATATTTAGGACTGCACTGAGTAATTTTATAGTAGGTATAAATACAAATATATTGTTAATAATAGCGCATGCTCACGGAGGAGACACTTGTCTCGAAGGTGTCAAGGGCAGTACGGTAAAATGACGCAGCTGCTATGTACCAACCTAAACATTCCGCGCCCAAATGCGCTACGTCGTGTATACGCTACGCTGGCCTATAACAAGTTAACTAACAAATCTAAGATGGAAGATCAAAATCTCATCCGTGGACACAAACTTTTACAACACATTTCTTCAATAAATGTGAAAATAATCTAAATAATTTTACAAATAATAAATTGATTATACCTGTTACAAATACGTATATATATAAAATATATATATAAAAATATATATAAAAATATACCTGTTTTAAATACGTATAGGGACAGAACTCTCAAAAGAAAATTGTACATAATAACTCGTATGATTTAACAATTCAAATTAGATTTTGGCCCTATGTCTCATTGGCTCAAAAAAATATACCTGCTTTCCAGGCATCCCAAAATGTGCACCCATATCAACACTAGTGAGGGTTAAATAAACAATTATTTTAACTGTTTATTTTTGGTACAGTTATTTGGGATTCGTGTCTGATTGTATCGATGATTGATAACTAACAAATAACGGTTAGCGTGTCACCACTTAAAATATCGTCACTATTGACGACCGAATAGAGTTGGATAATTTTATTAATTACATTTTTTTAAAAGTACCAAACGTGAGTGGTAATACTTCGCAACTTCACTCAAGCTAGGCTAGCAGGGGACTTGCAGCGACAGATGTCTGTTTTCAATTTTTATAAATTATAAAATATAGGATAAAATAACTTAATTTTTTAAAATTAACTGAGTCTTAATTCTATCACGATGATAGTCTCTCTAGAAATTGCAGTTTCGGTAAAAGTAAAATGTGTAGTGCAATCATTTTGAATCACAAAATAGCTGCCATGTCAATTAATAAACATTATTTAATTACATTAATGGCACAGCGACACGATGTGTGCCATTATAAGACATGCATTTTGAAAGTCGAGTAAAGACAGAGAGGACAGAGAGACAGAGCAGTGCGATCTATGATTCATTCTCTATTGTATTTTGTAGAGTACAATGACCCAATTGATACAAACCAATCTTGAAGGACAAATTTTCGAGAAGAGTTAAAAATGGCCGAGTATCAATTCATGTAGGCTCTTACGACATAACCTAATTAATTATAAATTCAAGGGAATGACAAAGGAAATAAATTGTATAATTTGCAAGTGAAACTTAAGTCTTTCAAGGGACCAGCCCTTAAATACTTAATAGGCTTGAAAACATATCGAGGGTAGAAAGCTAAAAGGGCGATGGTGATTATTTCGAACTTTACAAGTGAGCAAAATAAAGTTCCGTCAATCTGATTTTCTCAATGTTTCTATTCCAAAACACATGGAAATCGTTTAATAATAAAATAAGTATTGACAAAATCGGATTGACAGAACTTTCTTTTGCTCTCCTGTAAAGTTCGAAATAATCACTATCGCCCTTTTGGCTTTCTACCCTCAATATTAATATTTCAATATTCTCATAAATTATTTACACCTGACATATAATTTTGTTGAAAATAAAAAAAATATTTCTTTATGGACATAAGAATGTCTCAGCAGCTGGCGACATCCAGCATCCGGAGGGCGATCTTGGAGGCAGCCCGGCGCGCTTGGCTCTTGTTTTTTCCAAAGCCATGCACGACTATGGCCTTCCCCGCCACACGTAGTTGCAGCGGGATCATCACCATTCCGCTGGCCAGTGTCTCGGATGACCTGCGCAGGAACATGTAGTTAGTATTTTATGTCGGGTGTGTCGTACTGAAAATGCGTTGTAGACCTTTATCGTACTCACAAGAATTGCGGGGTGGCGTGTATGTTCTCGTGCAGCAACCTGACAGGGTTCTTGGGCACCTTCTCACTGAAGAGGGCGATCTCCCGGTGCATGATGCGATAGAACACCTTCCACACTTTGGCCAGGTCACCCCCACAATCCAGGAAGATGGCACCCACCATGGATTCCAAGATGTCTCCCAGGGCCTGCATCATACAATATCACCGAACATAGAAGAGGATATTAAAATATTAAAAACGTCCCCAAAGCATTAAGCCATGTATTCACAAGGGGACAAATTGTCCCTCAACAGTACGCGCGGCATAGAGTCTACGTGACGTTGCAACATCGTGGCACTGTTCCGCGACATCGCGCACAATATAGTGCGGCATTTCTATGTGCCGTGGCAACGTTGCCATACGCACGGTACCCGAGCAAGCTCACTGCAACATTACGCGGAGCGTCAGTACCACGTGGTATGTTTTCAAGTGAATACGCATGCGCTGTATCTGTCAAGATGACAATGTGGGGAAATGAAATTGTTCTTGAACTCATCGAGCTGTATCGATTAAAGATCGCATAGAATGTCCGTCCTTCTTTCTCTTTGCAGTAAATAATTTCGCATCCACCACCTTTTTCTCCTCTTACGTTTCGATAAACTCGTTAACATAAACAGGTACGCAGCTGTCATCATAACCTCATAGGGCGACATTTCCGCGATGTGTGGAAAACAATAATTATTTGCAAAAGGGACCTTGTTTTTAATAATATTCAATTTACTACAGTAAAACCTCGTTAATTTAAAATTGCAACCCAAAAAAACATTTTGAATTGCTCGGAACCCCGTTTTCTCTAAATGACAAAGTGTAAATTGATACCGCAGCTGTCATCATAACCTCATCGGGTGACATTTCCGCGACAAGATATGCGAGTCCCGGTGTGTACTCGTCAAATGACCGCATCATTGTCCCCGAAACATGAACGTAGATGTTCATGCGACATGCCGCGCGGAATGCTGCGCTATTTGTCCCCTAGTGAATACATGGCTTTATTATTGATTATATCAGAATACTTAAAGATCAGTTGATGTTTTGTCATCTTCTGTGCTGGTTTCGTGGTTATAAATATAAACATTTTTTTGCTTATACCTATCTTTGTGTTTTACTACATTAAAAAATATATTCTTAGTCAATACATCATTAGCATACATATTGACTCATTTTGTAAGTTTGTGAATTTCATGAAAACTGACACTCCTATGAAATTTTACATTCAAGAATATTACTTATTTTTGTTGCATCCTTGTGTTACATTTTATTCCTTTTCCTATTTTATTTTGTATATATAGTATTTAATATAAATTTAAATTAAATAAGTGTCAGTTCACAATACATATAAAACATTAATTACTTTATTCTAAATGGACTTGATAAAACTGGAACAGATGATCATGAAAACATATAAAGTCGCCAATACAACTGTTTTTACACGCATCGGCACATTCACCTGGCGAAACAAGAAGAGCTGGGAGGCAGACTTTTTGATTTTATCTTAATTTTTTAAATTTTGGTCCCTTTAATTTGGAGCTTTTGCTGTATTAGTAACCACTGTCCGAACACGGCCAGAAACTGAAAAAGCAGGTACCTTTGGCACTTCAATGTACTCTGCCAGGTTGCAGTCGTCTTCCTGCATCAGGAACAGCACCCCTTCGTCGATGAGGTGTTCCCTCTGCCCTTGGTAGTGCACGAATTTGGCGATCACGGCGTCCAGGTTCACATTGCTGGACTGTATGAACTTGTGCAGGCCGAGTCGCACCGTGAGGCAGGCCAGCGTGTTGTTGTTGACCAGGGCCGAGCGCAGGTCGGTGAGATCACCCGGGCTGAGCGTGCCGCAGCGCTCGTATAGATGGCACGTCACCAGGAAGTCCAGTACCGCGTCGCCCAGAAATTCCAGGCGCTGATAGCTGTCCGTAATGCGGTTCCGCAGGTTTGACGAATGTGATAATGCCTGCGTGTTAGGTACATACTGTTTAATTATTTGAAGTATTTCACTTTCAATGTCAAAAGAACGAAAATGTCATTTTTTATAATGTAAAGTGAAACCTGAAAATTTGTTTTATTAAATATTCCACGATTTAAATTCAAAATATAAATTTCATGCAAAGGTCACTTGGTAATCCCAAGATTCTGGTAAATTAATGTTAATTTTGGCCCAATACACTATTATTCTATTGTATTATTAGAAAATTATTATTATTATTGTATTATAATAAAATTAGGCGATTATTAGAAAATGTTGAAAAGTTTTTTTGTGAATCTCGTTACATGTTATTACATCATATTTTTTTTAGCTTAGGATGTTTCTACATTATTTTTTTCTTGCACATTTCTGATACAATAATTGGTTAATTTACATAGCCATTTCCATAAAAATTTCTCCTTAAGGGCGCTTTATACATTGACAAGAACAAACCCTAATAAGTTTTCAGTGCAGTTTTCACATAACATCATATATTTTAACGGTTCAGATAGAAATTTTACTTGTAGAATTTCGTGTATCGTGAAAAGTTTAGTACCAGATTGTATGAGACTGCAATGGGAAAATTTAAAATATGGATTTTACCGTGGGAACATTAACTGGCCATATGCCACCCGTATGTAACGCGGAATGTATGCTGTCTGCCGCGCAATTTCTGGTTTCTAAATATACAGACTTCAATAATTACTTGTACAATAATTTCTTATTCAGTAATTATGAAAATAAGTAACGAAATAAGTACGCACTGTTTATCGAATAAAACCATGGAAGCAATAACACTAAAGATATTATATCTCAATATTTGCGTTCTAAATGTATCAAAGAATATACAAATACTTAATTTTAACACTTTTTTATTTAAAAAAAAAAACACTTTTTTTAACAGATAAATAATACAATTACTGTGTGGTTCGAAGACGACATTTGGAATGATTTTTTGTCCGCTTTACGCAGCCAATGAGGTTACTTGATGAATAGAACTCGTTCATTCATTCAAAAACTTGAGATACAACCAATAATAAGCTTTAAAAACCCATAAAAAGAGGTAAAATAGGTCAAATTCGCATACACGTCTAGGGAGCGTATGTCTCAGCTCTGCCACAAAAATAGTCGCGGAGATCTACGCTCCAGCATATGACCGGTTAACTTGTTTGTAATGTAAATGTTATATACCAAATAAATTGAATTGAACTAAAATATTGCGAGATGCCAATCACAAATGATGTGAATTAACCTGAAGTAAGAGGCAGGGATCCTTAAACTTGTATCCTACGATGTCTTCGATTTGTGATACAGTATAGTCCAGGTTAAAGTGCACCTGATCCAAGGTGGTCTTCCTCTCCGACAGTGACGTTGTCACGCGCTTGTTCAGCATGTCGCACACGTTCTCCTGAAATAGCAGTCAATTATCAATGTGAAATGGTGTGGATTGTTTCAATGTATGTGCAAGTGACAAAGAGGCGTGGAAATAATTTTTATTACAAAAATTAATAATTTTATTATAAAAATTTATTTAAAATCAAGAAAACAGTATATAAGCAATAGAAATATAGAAGCACACACAGAAATATAAAAGAAAATTTGCATAGGCACTCAGGTCTCTAGCACCGTTACTCTACAATATTATGGTGGGATTCGAGACATTCAAGATTCTATCGGGCTACTACAATATTCCTAATATGACAGATATGTTTGCATTAAACACTAATGTGGGCCATCGAGGACATCACCTGAAGTTGAACAAGTCTCAGTTCTCGTGTAACCCAAGAAAGCACGCATTAAGCAATAGAGTGGTCAATATGTGGAACAGTTTGCCTGAGGACTTTGTGTCTGCTGCCAGTGTCAACCAATTTAAGAATATGCTGGATATTCAAATGAGAGACAGTGATATGGGCCTATCAGCTTAAGCTTCCTGCCCATTATCAATAATAATCATTCTCAGTGATCCCAGTTCACGGATTTGGTGATAAAACTCGACAACAAAAGCGATTGCGAAGATCGTTTTGGAGGTGAGCACGTAATGAGACTCGAGTTTCATGCAAGATCGGCTTGATACTGACTCGGTTCAGCAGGAAAACACTCAACTGAGGCGGTGATACGCTTCTTTAAGTTCGCCAGGACATCTCCCAGGAAGGCGAGGGCTGTTGGAGTCTTCCGAACAAAACAACCTGCCTGGCAATATCAGCGCACAGCTTTTATACGTTTTTAATGGCGGTGGGGATGCATTAAAAATGCAGGTGCATAGCAGTTTACTTGTTGTTGCTTGGCAGCGTCTCCGATGTTGAAATTCGCTGAAAATATGCTCCTTTGCACAGGACTTTATGTGCTTCTAAGACATGGCCATAGGTATTGGATTTTCGTTCACTGTCGGGTGCAAATGTTTTCTGCTTTTAATTAGTGTATCGGACAGGTAGAATGATGATGGCAACATCATAAGACGACGTGATGATGATGATGATGATGATGACCCATCTGAAGTCGTGAATGTTGGTCCTTTCTGGGGCCCAGGTCCGTTGTATGGGCGAATGCCGTACGTGGGGACCCACCTCGCCTCCAAGCGGATAGAAGGGCGTTGGAAAAGTTCCACGAAGAAATTGCATTTTTGGTCTTATCTTGTAAAGTGTTGAAATATTTGAAATACTTAAGAATGAAATATTTAAGAATTAGATAAGACATTTGTAAATGTAATATTGAATAAAATTGATGTTTCGTGGTCTTGATATACAGGGAAAGCTCGCGCGATGGGAATAAAATCATTTTTAAATCGCGCGGAGCGCCGCGGACTATCATAGAATGGCCGCTATTTTGATGGAATTTATGTAAATGTCCTGCCTCGAAGAGGCGAGGAAGTAAAAATACATAAGTATTTAAATGTGCCAAATGAGTCCTTTGTGTGGTATTGTAAAGTAGAAATTAAAATAAAAAATGTTTAAATTGAGAGTAAAATATCTCGCGTGGGCCCTGATAAACTCGCTTGACCGCGCCGCCTGTATGTACGCAGCCCGCGCGGGTGATGGAAAAAACCCGGCGCCTTGATGGCGCCGTGCAGCTGGAGTCAAGGGCCACCAGCGAATATTTTTGAACTCTGATTACGGACGTTACAGACGTCCTGGCGAGCTGAAGCATTTTTTATTGTGTTCCTCATGTGAACATCTATGGGAGTGATATGTTTTTGCGTGTCTGAAAGTTAGCTAGTGCGCTTTATTGGTGGTGACATACTTTGTCTGCCCATTACGCAATTAATATCTATCCGACATACTTGAAAATATCACCAAAGGATGCGCTTGGTTGAGATCTATCTAATGGTATAATTTAGAATCTCGTAAAATCACGTTTTCTATTTTTTATGACCTGATTAAAATTCGAGCCTTCACGGTTGACTTTTTGATGCAGTTTCTAAGTATGTAGGATCTTGCAGGTCCACTGACTGTGTCACAAGCCTTTGCAAGGTCAGGCTATATCAGGTGACACAGTTCTGACCCCGTGGGGCTCAGGCATAACATGTTATAATTTATTTTGATTTTAAATTAGGGCGGGCCCGGCCTACTTCCCCAGAGTAAGATGGCGGTCGCACGCCGTGCGTTGCGACAGTTACCGTGAGGCGGCGACAGTCGCGCCGCGCGTTGGGTTGAGAGAGAGAGTGGGGAAGCAGACGCCAACGGCCATTGGTTTTGTGACGCAATTTGCGGTTGTGTAATCTTTTATCACCTGTAAAGATAATATATAATAAATAGTTTTGCTACCGGCGGTCACCTGTTGCACATTACGTGCGGTGACTTAGACGCCCTCTGGACCGCTTTCATCTGTGTTTTTACTGCTATCCTGCCCCCTATATGGATTCCTACTTGGTAAAGATGGCGGCTGAGAATTTACAAGCCAGCCTCTGCAATCTCCTGTGCTTCTGGACCCCCGCGACGGACGTTTCTCTATGAGGCATTTCGCATTCAAGGCGGAAGGCTCTGCACTACATGGAAGTGTTAGCACTGTGTTGTCTCCGAAGCGGGCCGTGACTTACAACCTCGGCCTTCGGAAGCGGGCTTGATGGAACCGCGCAAAATTTATCAGTTCCCGTGCGGAACAATTAGATTTAATAAATTGACAAATAATATTTAAAAAAAACAAAATTTTTAATGGTAAATAAAATAATGAAGTCATGAATATGAATAATAAAATGGCGAATTGAAAAAAAAATCATTAGTTTTACACAACAAATAACATCACCCCTGGCTTTACAACCCGGTCCCGGGTACAACTCTTGAAGAGTACACCACCACCGTACTCTGCACCGAGCTGCACTCCACCAATTGCTAATGTCCAAAACAGTATGTATGTATTTTTGCATATTTCAAAAAATTGTCTCAAAAATGTAACATTTATTATGCTAATGCAAAGATTTACATTACTAAAGTACCTGAGTTCTAAATTACAAAAAAAAATTGTAATCTTTTCCAATTTATTATGCTTCGATGATCATCATTGAAAATGTTTAGTTATCTTTGAACTTATTTAAGCCTATTCAAATCTTCACTCTATTTCAACTTTCAATCCTGTATTTTTTCTGTTTTCTAACTCAAACACAGTTATTATAAAAAAAATATATAATAAAACTAAAGGTGAAAAACAAGTTAAAATGTGTCCAAGTATGAGTAATTGGCACAGACAAAAATGAAATGCGCATATCAAGGCGGTCAATTGAGGAAAGCGTATACAGGATTTCCTAATTTTAGGAATCGTGACAGTATGTATAGATAAAGAGGTTTCCCAAGTTGCTGCGAAATACATAAAGGATGTTCCACATGGGAGTGCGCGATCAAAAACCTGCGGGCGTTGTTAGTTTTAAAAATTATCTCTAAAAACGAATGACCGGGTTTTTCGAATCATCGAGGTTTATCAACTATGAAATTAACAATTATGGCCTTGTGTGGTTTAAAAATTTTGAAATATCGGGGCTCAAATTAACAGGGTTATAGACCAGCGCCACACTGCGTCGATTTCCCGCAGAGGAACGCCACTACATTACTTTCCATATAATGTACTATTACACTGCGGGGACGATTGGCTAATCCTTTAGCGGAATGTTCGTTTCAGCATCTGCTCCGTTTTCTGCCCGCCGATCTTCTATCAATCTAAAATTGGCGACGTTGCTCCTCATGTTTTTAAATGTAACTTGCCTTATTATAGATCGTCCGTCTCAAGATTTGTTACAGACTGAATACGTCACGGAATACAGTACGTGACTGCTAATTCAGTTGCGAATTGATGCGACGGAAGATCGGCGTGGTGTGGCACTAGCTTTACCACATGTATGAAATTAGTTTACGCACTTTCCCGATTAGAGAAGTTTCAAGTACGTATCCCAGTGGTGACTATAAATATTTTTTGGTGAATAGAATTTTTCATTTTAAATAAGATAACTTCTATCAAAAGTTTTGCAACTGTGCAGTGTGCCAGTAGATAAAGCGACAAATATGTTTCTATGCGTGTATTTAATGTTCCTGTAAGTGGTAAGGACCAACCTCTGCCGGAAGCACTTTGAGCCACTGGAGCAGGCGGAGAGCGGACTGGATGCCCCCGTCCAGTAGGTAGACCCCAATGAGCGCCTCCACACTGTCCGACACCACCTGAAGCGTGTTTATGACAATGCTAAATTTTATTATGTATTTATATACAATTAAAAACATTTTTAGCAATAAAATGTTAAGGTTTTTTTGTAAAACAAATAACATTTTTAGCAAAAATGTGTAGGCAGCACATTCACTGCAAATGCATATTTCGGCATTTTTATTATTCATTTATATGAGCTACAATTTTTAGAGCATAACATAGATAGAACCTTTGTTCATATATAAAAGTTATAAACAACATTATTTACAATTAAGAAAATATGACATTATTATGAAAAAGGAAATCAGCAGTGAAGGGTCGTCTGCCTCTCCCAATGACACAAGGACTTTAAAACTGTGTCATTTGTTGACATATTTCATACATTCGAATTTTTAGTTTTATATATTAATGAACGTGGTTTTAATAAAATAAACTAACTTTTAAATAGTGCATGAAGTCTCAAAGAACAGGAGTAAATACAATATACATATTGTTTAAAATCATCTCTTTATATGAATAAAAAGCGTTTTAAAAACATCAAAAAAGCGTCAAAATTTGTTGCAAATTTAAATATTAATTACGTTGTTAATATTTAACATTTCTTAATTATTTTAGCACGGTTTATTCATCATAACGCTGGCTTTAAACTCGTAAGAAAACATATTATCGGTATATAAAAGTATAAAATTGTGCAATCCGCCATTTTAACTGAAACACCGGTCAGAGCGAATGACGTCACGCCTCAGTACCCATCACCGTGTCTTTGAACCGTTGACATAGACACAATGAAATGTTTACTGAGGCTTGACGTCACGTAGACGAAATGACAGCTGCGGGCGTTTTTGCGCGAAATTAAAATATGTAGATGAAAATGCAATTATTTGCGTAAAAACTTAGTTTATTACTGAAATAATTTTATCGTTATTTTCTGTAATAGTAGACGTGTACCTACAATATAGAATGTTATTTCAAAATCTGTCATCATGCCTATTGATATAGAGTAGGAATTGCAAGTTCAGTTCATTTTTAATTTAGGTGTTGTATTTTAGCATCAACAGTCCGTCAAGCCTATAGTTAGTATTAAACAGATTGCTCCGAATATAGGAGATGGAAACCTTGTCCTGCACTGCCTGCCGCCCCAGGAACATGTCCATCCCTTCGACCCGGCCTGTGGTTTCTGCCTCCGCCCAACTTTTGATTGCGTCGGCCAGCTGATCCCAGCTTTCCTTGGAAGGCTCTCCGCTCAGTACTTCCGAGCGGGGAAGATCTAGCGAGTACAGCACCGAGGGACACACCTATTAAATAAATATGTACATATGTCAATATTCGCTCTTGTCAATAGTAAGAATTGAAATTATAATTTATGAAACTGTTCTTTGTATTCTGTTCTTCTTTTCTTTCTGAAAATAACTATATTGCTAATTTGGTGATTGTTACCCCACCATTCATTAATTCAATTCACGTAACGTGTCGAGTGAGGAGAATGTGGAGCACAAGGGATTTATTAAACACGTCATTAAATACTCCACAAAGAAACCAGAAATTTCATCCTGTTTCTATGTCTATACAGACTGTGGTGTGGTGGTTGTTGGATGTTTATAAGCAGGACCAGATGTCGCTGAACACATCCACCTTCCTACACCTTTTTCCATAATGCACGCTCTACCAAAAAACTTTTTCTATGACTTTAATACTTCTTTGACTGCTTAAGTTGTGTGTGCCCAGTTTATGTGATCGTAAAGCCTTCTGATAAGGAATAAGGTGCCACAACAGTTGACGCTCTACTGCCCTTCTGATAAGGGAGAAACCCAGTGCTGTTTACTTTGACCTGGATCAAAGAAAGAAGGTAAGAGTGTGCTTCCTTTTATTGACCGCTGACCTCTCCAGAAACCTGTCCCATTTCCCAATAACTTATCCAATCCATATAAATATTTTGTTATTTTGAAAAAAAAAAATGAAAAATTTGATGTCGCTTATCTCCGTAACTGTCGACATTTCACTCAAAGTGTAAATAATATTTTCTCTTCAAAGTTGATTCAAGACTCCCCCGAGGTTTTTGCTACTAGCTTGCATTGTCTCGCATTTTATAGTTGGGAAATGTAGTTTATTTGACGGTCGTGCACTCGTTATAAAATATGACGACTACACCGTGGGAAAACTTCTAAGAAATACAAGTCATCAATACAGATATTATCTGCGACGAACTTACTTCGGCTTCGTTGAACAGAACTTGCACCGGGCGAGGCACACAGAAGGCCGGCACCAGCCAGTCCGTCTTTGGGGTGAAACATTCCACCTTCATACGTCCCGGTAGTTCTTTCTCCAGCCCACAGTAGTATAAATTCCTGGAACGAGCAAGGCTGATATTAGCATAATTAATAGAATTAAAAAGTTTGGCCATGTTGAGTGAATGAATGGGGAAAGAGAGGGCGGCCGTGGAAGACGTGGCACGACCGGGTTAACCAGATACTGGAAGATGGTTCCATCAGAAGTCCCAACAGCCATCAAGCTTGCAGGCAAAGATGTATGAATGTAGATGAGGCGAAAGTTGTGTGTCAGGTCAGAAGAGTGTGGCGCTCTATTCTCTTATTGCTTACCCCCATGAGTAACGGTAAGTAAGTAATTAGGTAACAATTGTTTATCAAAAAGAAGTGCATTATCCATTATATATCACATGGCTGGTAGTGCATATCCATCTGGGATAGTTTACTATCATATCTAAAAAGGGACAAAAGGATAGAAAGTCAAGCTTTTCTGTTTTAACACACAACTCTCGTCTCATCCACATTCCCACATTTCTTTGCATACACTCATCGATTGTTGAAGATTCCAACAGTAACGGTTTAGCCGGTTGTGTCAGGGGTTTCGAGGAGGTCTTTGATATTTGGTTCCATCAAATTGGCTTTGTATGTATGTATTTGCGCGAGTACTCCATTTACGAAACTTCCTTAATCCCGTACACTACACTATCTTTAAATTCACTAATTATTTTATTCATTACTCTAATATAAACTTGACAGTCATATTGTTTTACCTAGTGAACTATACACAACTACGAGAATACTAATTATACTTAATATTTGGACTAGTCTAAGGGGCCATTTAAGTATTAAGTAAGCAGAATTTTAGCAATTTTTAACCCCCTCTCCCCATTGTCAGCAAAAGTAAGCAAAGCATTTACTCCCCCCTCCTATGTTTAGGTAAACATTAGTATATATTTTTTTAAAATCTGTTCAGATTTCTTTATTGTTATTCATGAGCAGCAGTTATTAAGTCTAGAAATAAGTAATTTATAGACTATAAAGGAATTTAATGCGTATTTAATATTTATTCAAGCAAATTATTAGCATCGTATTTAAATATTATATTCTTAAAATATAAATGATATATTTTGTTCTATTAAAACATTTAGTAAATCCAAATTAATTGTCCTCAGTCCATGACACTTGAATGACATCGTTTTCTTCGAGAAATTCATCATCTTGGTATTCGTCTAAAGTTTGTACATACTATGCACATTAATTCATTAGCACAAAGAGCAGTCACTCTTATTTATTTATTTATTTGTTTTGTTTTAGGGAAAATTAACAGCAAAACAACAATCTTAAAAATATGAAATAATGGTTTTTACAATTATGCCAATTATAAATTTTCCACTGAATATAAAAATTAACTTTAATTTACTTTAATAGCGAGTGGAGAGGGTGGAGGGGAATGTGGGACGGGAGTAGAAGGGAAGATATAATGTACAAATTAGTTTGGGTGCGGTAGTGTAGATATTGTTTCTTTTATGTTTCTTATTGTTGCGTTGAAAATGTCAATGTGGTGATAGTTTGTGTTAAATGAATTTGTGGATCTGTACATAAAGGAGTTTTGTTTTGAGTTGGTCTTTCAAAAGGGGAAATGAAAAGTAAGTGAATGTCTGTTATTGTGAGTTGGGATGTGTTAAGATATTCGTTGAAGAAGTTCCGGACTATCAACTAGATTGTGTGTTATTTTGAATAGCATCACCGCGTCAGCTATGTTTCTTCGACGAGTTAGGGTCTGCATGTTAAAAAACTTCGCAGAGTCTTCATTGCTTATATGAGATCTAAATGAACGGAGGTCTAGGTATCTTAGGAATCTGTTTTGGACGCTTTCAATTCTATTTTCGTGTACTGCATAACCTGGATTCCACACCTGAGATGCATATTATATTATGCATATATAGGTCTCACTCTCGTTTCGGTGTGCGTGTTTATTTTTTTATGGATCTCCTTGATGTGACTATTTAATGACTTGACAGAGGTATGATAAAGACCACATATTTTACATGTTCGACTTGATAGTTTCCAAATTTTGAAAAAAAAAAAAAAAAAGTAATTAAATAAATATTGCTGACGTAATTCAATTCAATTCAATTTTTATTTATTACATAATATGTACATTACAAACTTTATGTTTAATGCATACATATTATGAATTTATACACATATATATACATACATACACATATACATATACATACATATATACATATACATACATATATACATACCCATATACATATTGTATATTAAAATAACAATTTATTATTAACTAATTAAAAGTGACCTGCACAATCTGGTCAGAGGTGTAGGAGAATCCTGCTTCGGAAAACCCCCTCAGACACATGGAATATATCAATATCCAAAGCGATTTTGTTCAGCATAGCTGTAGCTTTTCCAACAGGCATAACCATCGGCAGGTTGGTCCTGTATATTGGAATGTGAAACAATCTATGCTGACGATGTCTAAGGTAATTATCAGGAACATAATATCAGGTAATAACCATCCAGACCCCCCCGTCCCCCATGACATCAAAAATAAGAAAAGAAAATACCCCCACCACCCTAAGTGCTTACGTAATACTTGAATGGCCCCTAATGACGATGTAATTTGATGCGAATTACCTATTGCTGACTATCTTCCCCTTGAGGTTGGTGAGCTGGCCCTCGTGGTAGCGGGGGTAGCGGTGCATCAGGTAGAGACTGACGCTGAACTTCAGAAAGGAGTCTCCCAACGTCTCCAAGCGCTCCAAATTGAAGATGTCGTTGCTCTTGGCGAGGACCATAGCTTCCAGCACCTGGGACTGTTGCGGGCCAAGTGGCGTGGGCGAAAGTGTCAAGATGTCGATGGTGTCCACATATCTATCACAAGCAAATAAAAGAAGTGTAACGGTAAAGAATTTGACAAATTAATTAGAAAGGTACATAGAAAGAGTCAATTTGTGAATTATTTTCATCGTCTTAGATAATATCGATTCTACTGCGAGTCTAAACTTGATAAAATTGGTAAATTTCATATAGAGTACATACCACTTTTAGCTCACCACAGGAAAATATTGCCTGCACTACCAATTTTCACTCGCAAGTTGGAATACGTCGAGCGGTGTGAGGATAGCAGTGGTGTACAGTCGGCGTATGCTGTTACTTTTTTTAAATCTACTTATTTTCTTTATATTTTTTAAATATAACTAGGCCTACAAAACGTCTTAAAAGAAGTTTGTCTTCAGGTTCATTTTCACAATTAATGTTACAATGTTACTACATTTCACTCAAGCAAAAGAAAAAAACAATTTTAACCACATTTATATAAATGTATAATACAGAAATAAGCAAATTTAAATACAGTAAAACCTCGATAATTCGAAAACTCCGATAATTCGTAATTTCAAATAATTTTTAGTCCCTTGCGCCATAAATCAACACATTTCAGTTCATACAATTCAAAATTTTTTTGAAATTTTATAAAATTGAAAAACACGAAGTGAGAAGAACAAATATGTTAATATCGGGTACTTTATGAAGAGAAATGTCGCGATCTTTGTATTAGCTTAATAAATACAGTAAAATTTTCAGTTTATGTCCCTTGTTTTCACATTTTTCCGCTATTTACATCGAAAAGTCAAAGTTCCAAACATTCACATATAAATATTTGACACGATTTACACCAAAGAATTTTTCATTTCCCCAGGTTTTAAATTTTCTAAATATTTCAGTGAAATATTTAGAAAATTTCCTTTTTTCTTTCCAAAAATTTATCACGTCAATGTTACTTTTTTCCTTTCGAACTACAGTAATTTCGTTATATGTATAGGTCTTTCGTTGTGTTGGTGTTTATGGGTATAAACATCAACACAACTAAACAATCTGTCTTGTATGTCATAAAAAATACTAATTCAATTGTCTTTCTTAAATGAAAAGATGTTTACATATTAATGAAATTAAACAATGTAAATGCATTTTGTATGAAAAACTGATCATAGGAAATTAATATTTTTCATGTTTATAGCATTAACTTTGTGGTTGGACATAATTATTAATTTTAATTAGACAACAGAAGCAAAATAACTGACTGTCCTGATGAAGATACAGTGGTTTCGAAACCGGTAGAGTTAGAGTTACTAGTTAAGTGGTTAATACAAAGTTGTTTAATTAAAATTAATAATAGGAAATTATTAATTTTAATTCAGTGGAAGGACCATTAGAATTAAAAACTCTAGCTGAAGGTCGTCACGTACCATAAACCGTAGTTTACCGTACAATAACACCAGGAATTTCATATCGTCTTTTCATAAGATGAGGAATATTTGATATCATTTATCTCCCAGCGCACACTCCTGTAGGGTAGAGTGGGTACTACTAACTTGTACGGCGGGGCACAGATGGCGCGAGCTGCCTTGATGCTCTCCTCACATTTGGCACGGACAGGCTTGATGGACTGGTCAGCCTCTGGTGCCTTGAGCTGCATAAACCGTTCGAAGCATTCTATATCCATCACCGAGATAGTGTCGAAGTTGCGGTCTATGTCAATGGGCTCTAGGTTTACCTAATGAAAAAAAGTTGGTCAAAATTGTGTTGTACATACAATTACTATGATAATACTTCATTTCATCACCTCCCTGAATCCTGCAGCGTATTAATTTTGATGCAAGTGGGAGAAACGGGCTTGTGGTGTATTTTTTACGTATTTAATTATTTATTCTATTATTCTGTATGCTCAATAATGTATATGCGTGCTGCATAACCTATATGATGTGAATTTATATTCAGAATTTTAATAATTTGGAATAAGTGAATTCTTCAATTAATTGCTACATATAAAACTTAATGTCTACATATAAAACTTAATTTATATGTTTTGAAACTTATTTTATAATTAACAAATTTTGCGAATTATATATAAATAAATAGATTACTTGTCTAAGACCACTAATGAGTTTAAGATGATTACACAACTAGTTTCGACAACTACCGATGTTGTCATCAACGGGTGATGATTTAAACTGAAGCATAAGAGTAAAATTAATTATCTAAGGTACTGATAGGGGTGGGTGGAGTTATGTTTGGGGGGAGGGGGTTAGCTGTGGGTTGGGTTTGAGTTAACGGGAATAAAGTAAGGAGCGGTGAAGAATTTTGAAATATTATGTTATTGATTAGAGTTTTATTAGAATTTAAATTTTTTTGTATTTCTAAATTTTCGAGATTGTTCATTATTTGGCCTTTATATTTAACAGGGTGTAATAGTTTAAGTGTATGGGAATGGAAAGAATGATTGGTGTTAATAATGTGGTTAGCAAATTCTGAAAAATAATTACTAACAAGACCGCGACGGTGTTCTTTTATTCTAATTTTAAGATTTCTCGCGGTTTGACCGATGTATTTCATATTGCAGTCACCACATGTGATTTCATATACTCCGCTTTTTTCTAAAAAGTTTATTTTTGATTTTGAGTTATCTAAAATTTTTCCTAAATTGTTGTTGGTGTAATATGCGGGTTGTATATGGGAAGGTAAGATGCGGGAGATTTTCTGGGTTGGCGACCCCGTATATAGAATTTTTCGCCAAGATTTATTTTTGATTTCATTATTATTGCATGCTGAGTATATGTGTTTCTTTGTTAAGTTCTTTTTTATTTTGTTTTTTAGCATTTTATCTAAACAAAATAAAAAAGAAACAAAGCTAAAAAACAAAATAAAAAAGAACTTAACAAAGAAACACATATACTCAGCATGCAATAATAATGAAATCAAAAATAAATCTTGGTGAAAAATTCTATATACAGGGTCGCCAACCCAGAAAATCTCCCGCATCTTACCTTCCCATATACAACCCGCATATTACACCAACAACAATTTAGGAAAAATTTTAGATAACTCAAAATCAAAAATAAACTTTTTAGAAAAAAGCGGAGTATATGAAATCACATGTGGTGACTGCAATATGAAATACATCGGTCAAACCGCGAGAAATCTTAAAATTAGAATAAAAGAACACCGTCGCGGTCTTGTTAGTAATTATTTTTCAGAATTTGCTAACCACATTATTAACACCAATCATTCTTTCCATTCC
The DNA here is from genome assembly GCA_016648135.1 of Agrypnia vestita. Lineage (NCBI taxonomy): Eukaryota > Metazoa > Arthropoda > Insecta > Trichoptera > Phryganeidae > Agrypnia > Agrypnia vestita. The sequence continues at coordinate 116,207 of JADDOH010003222.1, read as the reverse complement.
CATACACTTAAACTATTACACCCTGTTAAATATAAAGGCCAAATAATGAACAATCTCGAAAATTTAGAAATACAAAAAAATTTAAATTCTAATAAAACTCTAATCAATAACATAATATTTCAAAATTCTTCACCGCTCCTTACTTTATTCCCGTTAACTCAAACCCAACCCACAGCTAACCCCCTCCCCCCAAACATAACTCCACCCACCCCTATCAGTACCTTAGATAATTAATTTTACTCTTATGCTTCAGTTTAAATCATCACCCGTTGATGACAACATCGGTAGTTGTCGAAACTAGTTGTGTAATCATCTTAAACTCATTAGTGGTCTTAGACAAGTAATCTATTTATTTATATATAATTATAATGTCATTCCACAAAGTTAACGCCAATTCAATAAATAATATAAATTTTGCGAAAGAAGGAATATTTCCGCCTAACCTGAGAAAGTACCTCAAAAATGCACAATTATACGATATGCGGCACACATAAAGAAAGCTCTCACAGGCGGGCACGGCTAAAAATCTGTGCATTGTTAATTTTTAATAATCTAGTTTTTACAAAATTTCAAATTCTCTGATATAATACAAAACTAAGAATATCTTGATTTATAGTGTGAGATTTATTTCTAATTAACGTACTAAGGATTTTATTTGATGCATCACAAAATCTATGGGAGACTATGGAAATGTATTCAATGTATATTTTAAAGATGAGTAATAAATTATTCCTTTTATTAAAAGGTGCTCTCTATAGGTCTATATTTTTCAAAAAATCTTAGAACATTTTAAAGCTCCTTGAAGTATTGTGGACTAGATATGAAATACCACACTCACCTCCCACGGGAACTCCTGTTCCAGCTTCTTGAGACCCAGGCGGTAGTTGTCCTGGCGCATCATCGTCTCTGGTGCGGTGAGCTCCGCATCCACATCCATAGGGACGGGTACTGCGGGTGGAGGGAGAGCTAGCTCGTTCTGCTGGCTGCGGGCGACGGCGTGCGCGTCCACTCTTAGCTGCTGCCATCTCATACCTGGCGAGCATGAACTTCAATATGAATTGACTATTTCGCTCGACTATAATATGACGTCAAGCAGAAGTGGGGATCTGCTGGTCATATAGAGACTGATGGACGAGAGTTGGACCCGGAGGATCATGCAGTGGCAGCCATGGCCAGGTAGTAGAAGCTAAGGTCGGCCACAAATGCGGCAGATTGACCATTATTGTGATGTTGCAAAATTAAATAATTTTTTCCTACAAGGTCACTATTTCTCTTGTTAGTTACAAGAGAAATGCTGGCCTTATAGGAAAAAGTAATTGAATTACGTAAAACCGTTTAATTTGAAACTCGAGCAAACAAAAAATTTGCAAAATTCATATAAAATAGAAAATTTCTCTCAGTATGGTCTACTGTTGTGAAAAATTATGTATATATTGGCGTATTTCAAGAAAACAAATAAAAACCAACATTTTCGAAAAAAAATTCCGAATAATGCATTTGCTGTGAATGTCCAGCCTTAACAATTTATCAAAATTTTATGTGAGCAGGAGTCATACCTGGCGGCAGTTGGGGCGCTCCTAGTGCAGCCTCTATAGCGATGGATTGCCGCAATTCCTCGGCTTGGAGAATCATCGTCAACCTGTTGACATATCAAAAGGGTACAATAAGCATTTTCAGCTAATAATTAGTGTAAAATGAAGATTATGTATGGGTACATGGATTTTATTATTTTCAATTTTGAATTGAATAAACTTACGATATATTATTTTTCTAAAATATTTTGGAAGACGTCTTTTTTTTATTTTTTAAATTAAACGCATCGACGGACCAAGAGGCCCAACAACTGAATTCACAAAAAGACCCAGGCTTGGGTAAATCACATTTATTGTGACATCACCGGAAATCGAACCCGAAACCCTCGGTGTGAGAAGCCAGTGTCGTGTACACTGGGCTATGAGGGCCGCTAAACAATGAAAAATTCAACACAAGTATCAAAACAAACGCAGATATGTATTTGAACTGTTAAAAAATTACCTTTAACTTTACGTATTACTTTAAGTATTCAATTTTGATAGTTTCACGTTTGGCGTTTAACATTTAGGCCAAAATACATGGTACTCCATAAAAATGTAATTTGTACTGCAAATTACGGCTTTAAAGCGTACTTTAACCTATAAATCATTATAAGTACTATTGACTATATTCGGGCCTTAGAATTTATAAAAACGAGTAATCCTTTATTTATTAGAGAATTTATTAAAATGCACAAGCAAGAGACAAAGTTTTTGATCTCTAATTCGTTTAAAAATTAAAAAATAATGATGTCCAAAAACAAATAAATAGCAGTGTTCCCCACGGAAACAATTAAATAGCAGGTGCGGTCCGCTGAGTTCGCTTCCGAAGCCGCCGATGTACTAGCAGGCCGGGAGTGTAGAGCGCAGAAAATTCCTCAAGTCCAGAATCCGTGCCAAGTCGTCGCCTCAGGTGGTAAAACAAGTCCAATAAATCCAAAATCGTAGCCAAGTCCAAATGCAGAAGTCAGTAGAAAATCCAGAGTCCAAATCCAAAGAAGAAAAGCAGGGGTCAAGCAGGGTGTGAAGTAAAACGCAGAATAAAATGTTCCAGTAGGCGTACTCGGCAGAGGCTCCCAGCAGAATGAGGCTCTCGCCCGCCCGGCGCAGTATTTATACAGTGCGGAAAGCTTCCCCCTGACTCGCGCCGCCGACCAATCAGCGCGCTCGATTCACCGGGCGCTCGGAGCGCAAAATGTCGGCCTCCCGTGCCGATTCGCGGATTAAAATTAAATATTTTAATCGATAGCAAATTAAACGCCACCCCCCCGGGGATTTTAACACATCATCTATACCAATCTATGTCTTGCCCATAGGATGATGTCGTTTACTGGAACCGCAAGAGTGAATTTACCTAGTTATTCAACAAAATATGCCGATTTACCGCGGCATTTTCAAGAATTAATTTACATTTAATTCGGTTAAAAATAGTAAACATGATTTTACGAGATTCTAAGTTATACCATTAGATAGATCTCAACCAAGCGCATCCTTTGGTGATATTTTCAAGTATGTCGGATAGATATTAATTGCGTAACAGGCAGACAAAGTGTGTCACCACAAATAAAGCGCACTAGCTAACTTTCAGACACGCAAAAACATATCACTCCCATAGATGTTCACATGAGGAACACAATAAAAAATGTTTCAGCTCGCTAGGACGTCCGTAACGTCCGTAATCAGAGTTCAAAAAATATTCGCTGGTGGCCCCACTCAGCCGCACGGCGCCGGGTTTTTTCCATTACTCGCGCGGGCTGCGTACAGGCGGCACGGTCAGGCCAGTTTATCGGAGCCCACGCGAGATATTTTACTCTCAATCAAACATTTTTTATTTTAATTTCTACTTTACAATACCACACAAAGGACCCATTTGGCACATTTAAATACTTATGTATTTTTACTTCCTCGCCTCTTCGAGGCAGGACATTTACATAAATTCCATCAAAATAGCGGCCATTCTATGATAGTCCGCGGCGCTCCGCGCGATTTTAAAAATGATTTTATTCCCATCGCGCGAGCTTTCCCTGTATATCAAGACCACGAAACATCAATTTTATTCAATATTACATTTACAAATGTCTTATCTAATTCTTAAATATTTCATTCTTAAGATATTTCATTAAATATTTCATCAAACTTAAATATTTCATTTTCTTAAGTATTTCAAATATTTCAACACTTTACAAGATAAGACCAAAAATGCAATTTCTTCGTGGAACTTTTCCAACGCCCTCCGTCGGAGATGTCACATATCGCGTCGGTGCAGTATCCTCTTCAGCTAGGATCGCAACGCCGGCTCGCTGCCCGCGCCGACTATCCGCTTGGAGGCGAGGTGGGTCCATACAACGGACCTGAGCCCCCCGAAAGGGCCAACATTCATGACTCCGCGTACGGCGCTTGCCCATATAACGGACTTGGGCCCCCCGAAAGGGCCAACATTCATGACTCCGCGTACGGCGCTTGCCCATACAACGGACTTGGGCCCCCCGAAAGGGCCAACATTCATGACTCCGCGTACGGCGCTTGCCCATACAACGGACTTGGGCCCCCCGAAAGGGCCAACATTCATGACTTCAGACGGGTCATCATCATCACGTCGTCATATCAGACGGGTCATCATCATCATCATCCCGTCGTCATAATTCTACCTGTCCGATACAAGCAGGATTAAATCAGGAAACTCTTATTAAGGAAATCGTTGTTGTCATATGCCTTAAAGATTAAACTGTATAGAACAGATCACTCGTATAAGTATCAAGTTTTTCTGCTTATACATTGAGAGCACCAGCAATGCGTTCATCACTCTACCGTGTAAAGTCAATATTAGCTCATAGCAGAAATACATTAAAAGTTAGCAAAACCTGTGTAATATTGAGGGCAGTAGCGTGGCCTTCAGCCAAAGCAGCCCCGGGAAGTTGTAGCGAATGCAGAACTCGGGCACCAGGAACTCGTCCGTCTTGGGCTCGTTCCTGTCCTTGCGCTTGTTGCGACCAGACAGAGTGATGGACCGCGGTAGCAGCGCGTTCATCTTGCCGCTCAAATACCGAACCTAATAAAATACATAATTTCGCAATTTTTTTTATTTGTATATAATATTACTTGTATGTCAAATTGTTTGGGTCGTTCTGCCCAGTGTTTACAACTTGTGGACACGGTGGCAACTAGAGCAGAACGGAAAGATAGGTGTGGTGCTTGCGGTATATTCCGAGAATCCCGTGGATAGCTTGGTAGATAACTTGTTAGATATTGCTTGCCCAAAGTAACTTGGCGTGCGGCGAATTTAGGAACTAAAACCCGCCCCGCCCATACCCGGCGGTAACCCCTCGCCCTGTCATTTAGTTCAATTATGTATTTGGTCGGGAGCTGTGTCATCTTGATTACCAATATACACTGAATTATTATGTCCAAAACATCCTAAACAGTCCGGGATGGTGCAAGAACAATTGCCAATGAAGTATTAAAGTTTTGCGAAGCTGAAAAAGCAAATAGGACCGATATTACCGTCCGACAGTTTGACAGATAGAATGGCCGCCATTACTGCACGGTTTCTTTAGTGCTGCCTGACCAAATTTCTGTATTTAATACGACACCGGTCACCGGACATTCTGTACATTATGTATTGTGTAATAAATTGCCCTTGGGTCTTAAAAACCTGGAATATGCGGAAAGGCTGAGAGTATTGAAACTGCCCACTCTTCAGGAGCGATGAGCAAGAGGTGACCTCATCGAAACATTCAAGATTCTATCGGGCTACTACAACATTCCTAATATGACAGATATGTTTGCATTTAACACTAATGTGGGCCTTCGAGGACATCACCTGAAGTTGAACAAGTCTCGGTTCTCATGTAACCCAAGAAAGCATGCATTAAGCAATAGAGTGGTCAATATGTGGAACAGTTTGCCTGAGGGCGTTGTGTCTGCAGCCAGTGTCAACCAATTTAAGAATAGGCTGGATATTCAAATGAGAGACAGTGATATGGGCCTATCAGTTTAAGCTGCCTGCCCATTATCTATAATAATAATAATAATAATAAATTTACATCCTGACAACTTCTGTTACGCGACAGGGACGCTCTCCCTCGCACGCCAAGTTATAGTGGTACGTATATACAGTTCCGTTTACAAAGATAAATTTTCCACAATACAAATGCGCCCACTGAAATACAATAAAACCCCGATTTGAAATTTGCTGTAATTCAAAATTTGTAAAAGACACAAGTCCCAAAGCTTTTATTTCTTAGATGATTAACCCCAATAATTCATGATTTGAAATAATTTTTAGACTCTTGCACCACAAATCAATTTATTTTAAGTTACAGAACTAACTAACTTACCATCACGTCATTTCCCCGTGAGGGTAGGCAGAGAGGATAGAGCGCCATACTCTTCTGTCCTGACATACAACTTTCGCCTCATCTACATTCATACATCTTCTCACAGAATTCGATTTTTTAAAAAGTTATAAAAAAATATTAATGCAAGTGGTTTTCGAGCTAATTCTTCATGCTCAAACACATTTAAAATTATTTTTTAAGTCATTACTGGCAAATATTATTTCAAATATTTACGACGATATTTAATAACAATGCTGTGGTGGTCTGACTCGGAAAAAAGGCAGAATCGAAAGTTGGAATAGAATAAAGATTGAAGTAAACATTTTCGATTATGGCCATCCAATTGTGTTGGAAATGTAAAAAATAATTTGATATCAACATCAGGCACATACTTTAGTAATAGGAATGTCAATATCTTTGCATTAGGCAAAAAGTTCTTGATAGAATTAAAAGCATTTTTCTTGAGATTAATGTTTTTTGATGAACACATCGCGTTTTTATTTTTCCTTGAATTTCGAATTAGCTGAGTTCCGCATAAATCGAAATGTTTTTTTTGGGTCCCTTGAATTTGGAATTAATGAGGTTCTTTTGTATATTGGACGTGTCACAAGAGCTACCGATGCTGGCGATATAAGAGTCGAGGGAACCCATCCAATATGGATGTTGAATAGGACATTTAATTGGTAGCGGAATGGATTTGTATTGAGCAGAGGATTAGGGAAGCGGACTCACCTGGAGCATGGGCTGTTCGGGGGATCCCAGCAGACTGAGTTTGTACTTCATTTGAAAGTAAGCCGCAAACGACTCTATCGACGGATCACAGAACGCAGAATGCGGAGTCATGTACTCGCAGGCTTTGGTCACTATGTACCTGGAAAAATAATTGACATCATATTAACCACTTTTTCAGTCAATTGTTGTTTAATGAGGAACATGACGTTTGTGTTAATTTAGCAGAATTCACAGTAGACTTTTGGCCTGGATGACTATATTTATTTTGTGATTGTCCTGTTGAGAGTGACAAACACTCATTTACATGACCACTAAGAAACATGTTCAGGCTTCCCGTACAGAGTAGCGACGGTCAAACTGTTACTTTAATCAGTTACGCATGTAGTTATTTCAGATTTGTATCGATGATTGGTCATCGGTGATTGTATCGACGATTGGTCATCGGCATACCAATGGTTGCACATTAAATTGCAAAAAATCCTCGACACAATCAGATACAAATCTCAAATAAAAGTTAAAATAACATCACACGTACAGAGCCATTAACTTAGTACACGTGGTTAAAACAACTGGGAAGACCGCCGGCAGACCCAGACAGCTCCTCACGGATAATGTACTCGCTGATCTGGAGAAGCTAGGGGAGAAGGTGGGATGGTAGCAGAAGGCAAGAAGTGGAAAGGCATCATCCGGGAGGCTGGAGTTCCATAAGAGTGATTTGGCCATCAAATGTAAGCATAGTAGAAAAAATGCTAAAGACAATATTGTCGCAGGATAGTGGCTTTGGCAGGCAAATTAAACACAAAAAACAATTAAAACTTTTATTTATTACACAAAGTTACTGGACACAAATTTAATTAGAGCGCCATTCTTTAATTCACACTAATTGTCACTAGAATATTCCAAACGGGTTCATCCTAATTCACGCCAATTCACACGTATATCGCTTTATTATCATCACACAGTCGTAACTATGTGGTCTAAGATACCAAAATAAAAATCATAATCAGATTTGGGGGTGTGACTTCATATTCAAGACTGGCCAGTTTTAAAAAAATACAATTTAGCCGGGACAAACAACTTTATTCAGGGAAATCCTGAGACTGCCTCCAGACACAGATGTATGTTTTTTAAGAAAGTTTTTAAGTAAGAAAGTTTATTGCCACACTCACCTGGTTTGCATCCCCCCTCGATACCAGGGCTCTACCACGCTGCAATTGTAGTGGGATACGTCCACAGGTGTTGCGCGCCGCTCGTCCACCGAGGGCTCCCGCTGCGGTTCCAGAGACCGGTAGGTGGCCATGACATCCCAGCTGACTGTCAGCGACTCTCCGCTCCCTACCGAAGGCACAACGAGATAGTGATTGTCCCCTAGGGTGTGGTCGTAGGCCATGAAAGACTTCTGCACGCCCAGAACATCGACAAACACCAGGGCATGGAATCTAAGTTAAAAAAAATATATATTTTAATATTATGTATTATTTTATTTGTAATCTCTCAAAATTGTATCACCATTGTATCATGACATTGAAGATCTAAAAAAAACTGTTATGTTTTGTTAAATACAGAACAAAGTCTGTATTTCCTTTCTGTATTTTTAGTCTAGTTTTGTGCAATGCCTTGTAGAGTAAAAATAAAATAATAAAAAGCAGAGCGACGCGTGTAGGTCAAGTTCTAGGATAAGAAAGGTCAATAGTTGAAAATAAAATTCAGAACTAGAACGATTTTAGAGAACACTAGTTTTTTAAATGCGCTAGATGGCTAGAAAGGCTAATTCTAAAGCAGGGTAAGTTATTTTAATATATTTTCTAGGAATTTAATGGCAGATGCTGGCATAAACAGGAAGTTGTCCAGAGAGGTCACATATATACGGCAGAATATCCCAGAAAACTATTCACAGAAGATTCTGAACGGCCGTGAAAACCTAAGGACATTTTTAAAGACAAATTTAAAAACATGAAAAACAATTTAAAACGCGTTTGGTGTGAGGATTAGCGCAAACGCTGTGAACAAAACTATCCGCGCATATCAAGGCAGCCAACTGAAGAAAGCATACACAGGATTTCCCAAGGTACCGTGAATTGATTGTGAAATATGCCAAGAATCGTAAAACTCATGAAAAAGCCATTAAATTTGTGAAAAATGTCTATTTTTCATATTTCAAGAAATCATTTCGAAAATGCAATTTTTTTAATGCTAATACAAAGATCGCGACATTTTAAAGTACCCGATACTGACATATTTGTTGTTCTCACTTGTGAAATAAATCAAAATATTTTTTCAAATTCGTCAAATTTCAAAAGAAAAAATTCGAATTACGCAAACTAAAATGTATTGATTTATAGAGCAAGGGGCTAAAAAATATTTCGAATTACGAATTACCGGGGTTAATTAACTATGGAATTCACATTTTGGGACTTGCAAGTTTTAAAAATTTCGAATTATCGGGGTTCAAATTAACGGGGTTTTACTGTACATATAAAAATATAAAATAGTATGTGGAAAGCTACTACCTACCTCGCTAGGTATATAGCAGGCGCGCGCAGTGGGAACAAGAAGCATGATTTTTATTTAACCGTATTTTTGTAAAAAAAAATCTAAATTAAATATTTATCTGGCAGTATATTATGAAATATTAAAATCTGAATAATGTGTTAATTATTTTAATTTGAATATTAAAATACATATCTCTTATTTCGGTTTCTTTTCAAAATATATGCTTAGAAAAACGTCATGCTTCTTGTTCCCACTGCACGCCCCTGGTATATAAAAATACCGGTTCTGAGGTAGATAGCTTTATTTTATAGTGTTAGCTTTGCGGTTGGACATAATTATTAATTAAAAGAAAACTATCAATCTTTTAAATGTCAATGGGATTTATAGAAAATTTTCTAAAATAGTTATATTGAATTGAAACTTAACCTTTTCATGACTTCAAACTGTAGTTCGTTGACTTGGATACATTTTTGATTAATTTTAATGTTCACAATGACCTCTCCAGAACTCATAAAGAGAGCGAAGGGGCATAGTTCCACTAAAGGCCGCTGGGTAAGCAGCGAGAAGCCTTGCTCATCCTCCAGAAGACGGTAAATTGTCTCCGAGTTCTCGTCTTTGGCCTCGTGCACCGCTTGGATTTTGATCTCATGAAGGTAGTAGGAACGGGGGAAGGCAGCCTTCTCCGCATCCCCGCTCAGACACTCGGGCAGCTGCGGAACGCAAGGCTCAGTTTACAACAAAATATGCACAATTTAACAAACTTACCGTCACACAAATGCCACACTCTTCTGCCCTGGCATTCCTGCCTTATCCATTTTTCACACACGCTCTTTGCTCGATGAAACTTTTGACAGGACTTCTCTAAAATCCAGTTAACCTGACCATGCTGGATTTTTAGTGGACACCCTCTGTTGGCCTTAACACTCGCCTTACATATTTTCTTCACCATCCTCCCCTCCCTTTCGCTTTCACATAATCATGTCTCATCGTTTCACGATTCACGTCATCATCGTTTAACATGATCAAAGTATTTAAGCGACCCTTTCTTAAGCGGTCTTGTATATTTACATGAATATATCAACCTTATCTTTAAGTCTCATTTATTAATTGATTAACATATATATTCCATTTTTAGAGCAATCGACTTTTTCTGGTACGGTAGGCACAAATTACTTTGTGTTACTGCCACTAGAGGACGCCAGAATTAACTGTTTAATTCATTTTTTTATTTTTGGACACATTTGATACAACACACATATATTACATTCAAGAAAACATTCTTATTGTGAAGTTGCAATTATTTCAGAACAAAGTTCTGTGAAATTTAAAACCAAATTAATTTATCAATTAGAAAGACATACAGAAAAATCAAATAAAATACAGTGAAACTCTCTTAATACGTTTTTCAAGGGCCAAGCAAATAAAAACTTATTAGGCGTGAAAACATATTAACAGTGATTTCAATATGTTCATAAATTATTTATACACTTTCTAATTTTGTGTTTTAATTAAATTTTCGTTTATATAATGTGACAATTTAAGGACATTTTATTAAAAAAAAAATAAGTAGGTAAATATGTACTTATATACATTTATAAAATATTACCTATGTAAATATATAGTATCTGAGGGTCAGAAAACAATAAAAACCACTAAAACTATTAAAAAAATAGCACTGTCAAAAAATTTAAATATTAATCGGTGTATATTGACAAATAAAAAACCTCATGAATACCAAAAAAAATACAAATAGCTACCTGTATCTACTTTCCCTGGCTAGGTAAAGATTGCACATTTCTAAAAAATAACCATTTGTAAATAGTATTCTATTTGACTTCAGTTTAAAAATTTATCCCTTTTGATGATTTCTACATAATTTAGGTGTACATTCAACAAAGTTTAAATTTCGGGACCGCGAAATTTAAACTTATTTAGCGGGAAAACTTATTAAAAGTGAATTTATTAAGCTAGTTTCACTGTATGTAGTAGGTAGTGAAATGTAATTCTCCTACATAAAAAGCAAGCAATTCAAATTTCTGACAGTACGAAGGAATATGTTTTTTAATTAAGATTAAGTATAGAAGTCTCACGGAAAAAAAGCTATTTATATTTAAACGTGTATGGAAGACTTTATAGGGTAGCCGCAGGGCTTACGTGTATTAGATGGCTTAAGTGATCACTTTACATAGTTCAATGTTAACCCATTTCAATGTAAGAACATCCATGTTAATTCCAATATTAATTTTTTTGATAATATGTAGGTGGTAATAAAGTTTTCTGTCTTCTTTCAAATATTTGAAGGGGCTATGCTGTAGCCATCTATTGTCGAAAATCAGTAATCCTGTGACATTTTATGTACAGATGTCGCCACCCCATAAATACCTCCAAACATGTTTCTCTAGCTTCACTTTTAAATAAGGATATTGCTATCAAATAGTGGACATGGCTGTTTTTCCTATGATGTTTCAGTCAAAAATCAACATTGACTCTCACTTTAGTATGAAGGGTCCATTTTGTCACCTGACACATCCTTGGGGGTTGATTGGTATTACTGCCTTTGCTTTTTACACTATGAGGGCAAATTTGGAAACATGATTTTGGAAAGGATAGAGCTATATTTCTTATAAAATCTCGAATTTAGTACATTCTGAATTAGTAATTCTCAGTGACAGCATTCAAAATTTTTTTTTGGGTGGCTTAAAAAAAATTGGAATGTCGCTGGACTAAGTATATCGAGGTGAAAGGAGACAATGTTGGGAAATAAATAGGATATTAGTGACTTAATTATATAAATATTAGAGGGAAAATGCTGTGTAGCAGTCAATGGATATTAATTATTCCCATTAAGAAATAAATATTTATTATTGTCAAGCCTCTCAACTAAAAATACCTTTTTATTGTATATCCTCTTATTTTTCTTTGTTCCCAGCGTAGCTGCGTTCTGTTCAGTTGGCTTCTCTTTCAGCCAATGCGAGAAGAAGGTCGCTTCCACAGCGGGGTCCAGATCCTCGTCGTATCTGATAGTTAAAGCGCACTTTATGTGAAGAGATACCAGTCTATTGAGTTGGAATGGTTTGCATTTCAAACATTGGCCAATTTGATAAAAAAAGGATAAATGATTGTAGCATGTATTATACAATAGTAGCAGTGGGCATGATCTTAGGTTACGCTGTTACCGACAAAGCGAACAGATATACACTACGTGAAAACTGGATACAGTTGACTTTTGAAATTTGCTATCCAATCAATGATTAAAATAATTTCTTCATTTTTTAATGTATATAAAACATATGGGCAGGTTCATATCCTTCTGATGATGGACAAATGCAGTTATCCAGTTATAAACCAGGCCAATCAAGAGGCTGACAGACAGTTCTGAAACTGGCTGGTCTGATGAAATCGTTAATCTCGCGAAATACGGGGCAACGAATAATGAAGGGCAGAGAAAAGTGGCAGGCTAGATGATATTTTTCACAGGTGCTGGTTTAGAAAAGTTAAGCCATGACCTGATGATGGATTTCTAGTAATCAATGGCATTAGATGAAATAATTTTTTCTCGTATAATAATTAAAAAAGGAATTAAAATTTAGTATAAAATTAGATAAAAACGACATCGAACTTGAAAATAGAGAATCGCCAAGTGCTTTGATTCATTTTTTTGGACGGGAAAATGTGCGAGGAAATCAAAGTGAAGTTGCATACTGTTTATAAGGGCCATAAACCCTTGATGACTACCATCAGATATTGGTTTAATAAATTCAAGGATGCCCGGATATATATTTTTGATGAAGAGTGTTAAGGCCGTCCAATTGGGGTGACTACGGAGGATATGGTCAATAAAATCCACGATATTGTGTTAGCAGACCATCGGGTGAAGATCAGAGAGATTGCCGACAATCTAAACATCTCAACTGAATGCATACTAAAATATTCTACACAAAAAAATGGGCGCGGAAAAGGTATCGGCTAGATACCGACATATTTACAGACTATCTTGAGAAGGGAAAAATAGTCACTGAGTAGTACTATGTTGATTTATTGGGTGGATGACAACGGATTGATGAGGTCCCATTTGTTGAAGAAAAAGTGCTCTTTGATACTATGTTGAGAGAATTTTTTTTAAATGTACTTTATAAATTCAGGTACATATCATACAGGCCTCGTAACTCCGCTGAAATGTCTCTTTGTTATAATATACGAGTAAAAACTATTGAGAGATTTCAACATAAATTCGATTCATTAACCTCTAATTAGCATCAGTAAATTACAATTCAAGTCCCAAGCAATCTAACTTTATCAGGCAGCATTCTGATGGACTCTTCTTTTCAAAGTATGTTCCCCACATGAAGGCGTTCGACAGATATGTTCTATTGCGAAAACTGATAAAAGAACTGACTATTGCATTCATTCACCGAAGCCCAGGATTTATTGACCGTAGACCGAGTACAGTGAATTTAAAAGGTTCGACTACACTTAACCGTTTTAGTGCTATGCTTATTTTGCAAGTATATACGTAAATTGCTACAGATATTCTGTTTATAGATTTTAAAAATCGTGGTATTCAATAAAAATGCAATAATGTGGACAAATATCAACAAATTTTAATGATCTTTTTTTTAATTTACGGGAAAAGAATGATATTTTATGGTTATAATAAAAAAAACTACACATTTATAACTAAAAAAAATGTAAAAATATATCATTATTGTTTTTAGCAATTGTGTTTTCCGGCGCAAAGTCCAGAAGATGAATCTGAAGATTCACTTTCTATTCGCAATCTTTTATTGCGATGTAAAATAATGTCACTTCCCTCGTCACTGTCACTGTCTTCATTTATCGGAACGTCGTCCGAAGTCCCGCTGTCATTTGATACATCGCAATCATCCACAATATAACTAAAATCCGACACAATGAAAAATATAAATTTACTGAAGGGTGTATTTATTTTAACACGATAAACAATAACACAGTTATAAAAACACGCGCAAACCTTAATATACCGTGCTCAAATTGAACACGTGCTCTCCCAAGGACCGAAAAGAGCACACCGTAAATTGCAGCGCTATGGCGCTGCGTCGCAATTTACGTAACTGACGCTTACAGCGCTGATGGCGCTGGGCCGCATTCTAACGGTTAATAGAAACCTGCTCACTAAATCACTATAATCTTGGGTATCAAAACTTAATATTTTGTTTAAATACTTGGTGCTGCGTAAATAAATCCAATCTCAATGGTGTGTTTCAATTTCTGTTAAAACATGTGCCACGGAGTGATCATGCATTGATTCAAAAGCAGAGAAACAAAAAACCAGGAGTGCCCACCTTTCCCTCGGCAACAGCTTGTCGTTGAGCTCGCCCGCCTTGTGCAGCAGCTCGCAGGCCTTGAGTGCCGCAGCCTTCTTGGCGTCCTTTAGATTCGGCATGGGAATTCCCTGAAAATATTCGTTTAACAAACGTTTGCGTTATTGCTGTCCCACAAGTCTGAGCAATTATATCTGACAAATTTATTTGTAAATTACAAGTGTATTATGTAATTAACATTGTGAGTAGGGATGGCATTTAAACCGTTGACGCAGTAATTGTTATTTGAGAACTGTATCGATGATTGGTGACTGATTTTTATTATTTACATATTAAGACAACAGTTATATCTCAATTGCCAATTATCAATATAATCAGTTACAAATCTCAAATAACTCTACTGCATGTAACTGGTTAAGATAATGATTTGACCATCACTAATTAAGGGAATGAAGTAAAGAACAATGATAACAACTGAAAATAAATAAATAGCAGGATTATGGAAATGCTTGTAAAATTGTTGTACATCGAGATTGTCGTTATATAACTTATGATTATATTAAAAAATGATACCGATGGATTGTTACGATAATTACTGCAAAAATTATTCCGACGGGACAATGTAAATTAATATAAAAGTGATAATGATGGAGAAAACGCAAATTTCTGTAAAAATAATGGTGGTGGAAATATGTAATATAAATTACTATAACATAATGATACTGACAGTGTACATAGCTGTAAAGAATGATGCCGATGATGACGGAGACAGTATAAATGTCAGTAATAAAAAAAGTTATATTGACAGACAATCTTAAAAATGACGACAGTACACTGCCAGGAAATATAGGCACCTTGATGGCTTCTTTCAGTGGACAGAAGGGCGGCAGCAGAACCGTGACCTGGAAGCTGTTGTTATGAACCGGCTGCATAAACCACTCCGGCTGGAGAACGGTGAACTTGTCCTGCGGGAGGGAGTTGCAGTAGCGGTGCAGCATGCTCATGGAAGAGTCTATGGTGATGGAGGCTGGTGGACAAACACTTAGGTTAGATATCTCAAATGTTTCAGATATAATATATAGGTAGGCCGGATTTTATTGAAGGATTCAATTGGCTCGGAGTGGATTGCAGTCATTCGAAAGCGAAACATTTAAAAAATATATAGGGGGGTACAGAAACAAAGGCAGCAAAACCCCACCGAGATGTTTCTGAGATGACTTAGAAAAACCTGCCCCCACTGAAGGAAATTTCTATTGAGCAACGTTTATCTATGAAACTTACATAAGATTTAAAAAACGATCGCCATCTCAGTTTTCCCTTTTTTTTGTTGTTTTTGAGTTGTACAAATAAATATACAACTCTTAAATATAGTGACGCAACGAATACGAATAATTTAACAAGTTAATAAATAATACACCACTATTCTTTTTTTACTAAGAGATTTAATAATTAAAATTTACCATCGGCAAATTTTTGCTCAAAAAGGACATTTCTTTTATCCCAGTGGTTTGTACATTCCCAGCGGTCGAAAATAAATATAACTTTTTTCATGCTTACGAGAGGTCATGTTAATTTGAAACACAGCGGAAATAAAATGGAACGAACAATACGTATTACAAAACAAAAACTACATGAAATGAGCACCTAATCTTATTAATAACCCAACGAAACTAGATGAAAGAACTCATGTTATGCTGTGAAACAAGTAACAATTGACAACTTGAGAATTTAACAAATCCATTCATTCAATGTTAAGGGAATATCCGATAATAGAGTGCGCAGGTGTGTTCGGATACACGGTGCACAGCCAAACCGTAATTTGCGCTGCGTTCAGTTATCAATAGTTTGTTTTTAATATTCGTGATGATATTCGGCGAAAATGAATGTTCGGTAAATATCTACTATTTGGCGAATACAAATATTCGTATTCGTTGCATCACTACTTAAATATAAATATTGCTGTTTGCTAAAAAAATGTGGGAATTGCTGTTTTGGCTACTTACATCCTTGGATATTGCTATGTTTAAATCTTTTATTTAGATTGAACATAGCAATATCCATAATCAACTGAAACATCATAGCAATATCCTCACAGTATGAAGCGGCCATTTTGTCATGTGAAAATCCTTGGGGGTAGATTGATTGAATTGGTTTTTGCTGCCTTTGCCTTTATACCCCTCATATATGATAATAAATGGTGCCAGAAAACTTGTAAAAGATAGAACACACAAGTCATATAGAGCTCATATTTTTATATATGTACCTATACGGACATTTATTGTTACGGACAGGACAAGACCTGATCATACCATCAGGCAACAGAACACTCGAGTTCTAAATGCCAAGCAGAGCGGAGATTGCATTCTCCACAAAGGCCCCTTTCAGGGCCGCTGCCGATGGCCGCCCCGGTTGGGGGTGGGTACCGTGCCGGAGACGGCGCGCGAGTTTTCGGCCGCGGTGGTCGCTTTCGATCGTGGCGGGCGTCAGGCGGCGGCAACCGAGAAGGGGGGAAGCGAATTGGAAGGAAGTAGCTTCATAAAATCACATCTCGCTGGGAGCAATAAAAATGCGTACACGACATGGGCTGAAATGTATATGTTTTTTACTGAGAAATGTTATATGAAAATCTTAATTTTCAGATTCTCAGAGTCTCTAAAATTATGGAATTTATTAAATTGTTTCAGAGATCTCAATGAGACTGAATCACAATTGTATGTAATAAAAATGTCGCATTTCATTGCTCCAAGTAGAGGAGAGAGAGCAGGAGGTGATTTTATTCCACATGTAAAGAGCATTGATGCCTGGCTGCCATGACAACCGGGTATCATCATCATCAGCACTTGGTCACCCCCGACCCAGTCGGGCGTGAATACCGTGTCTAAGTCGGTAACCTGGGCGACAGGTCTGGAACTCGCAATTAAAAGATGAATCGAGAGAAATGATGCTCTCGGAAAGTAAAATTACGCCTCGCTTTGAACATGTAAATGTGTTGTACAGCGTGATCCAGACATGTCTTTCATACTGGCACAATATTGTATTATAAATACTAATGAATATCTCTGATTTCAGAATTTGGAATTCCTTGTTGAAATCCAGGAGCTTGACAGAATTGCATCATGACTGTATGTAAAAATGGAATGTCACATTTTATTGTTCAATAAAGAGAAAGCGGGAGGTATTTTTATTTTGCGTAAGACGCAAGTTTGCCCTATTATCTGAACCATTTTGGTTGAACACTGAAAGTAAAGTCATTTTAAAATCCCGGCAAAATCAGTTGCCGGTCACTTTGAGGAAATTACATGGTCAAAATATTTTATGAAATTTACCTAAAATAAAGAGTTGTCAAGTAAATGCACACACATACACTGCGCGATATAGTGAGTTATCGGCAGTGATATGGTAAAAAACACATTTTTTCTGATAATTGAATATCTTATGGGAATTAACCTTTTCCCTGCCGGCCATACAAAACTCTAACCATCCCCGTATGCCGGGCATTTTTTTCAAATTTAAAAAAATAAAATTGAGAAATTTAAAAGCAGCTTATATTTAAAAATGTGAAAACTCACCATATTACGATGTTTTACGAAATATTAATACCATTTTCTTCACTTAAATCACTAAAATTGTCTGGCACAAATATAGAAACAGGGTTGTCACAAGTTCACAAAATAAAGTAAGATTTTTTTTTATTATGTTCTAAAACACTATCTTCTACCTACTATAATCCTCCAGCGTATGATACAGTTCAAAACATGGTTCCACACATAAAGCTACGTCGCACTGTTTACATCTATACCGCGATTCTCGTCTTTTCTTTTTTGCTGAACACACCACACATCTTTTGGATGCTGGTTGTTTCTGTGCGGTCTCAGGAAATTTCCCCACAAAATGCCTCTCTACTAATCGAGATGGCAACTCAGATTTCCGTTTCCTCATAGATTCTGCTTTCGGCACAGATGATTGTCGATGCTGATAAAAAAGTTGACGTATGATTTCTAATTGAAAATCTGCAATGGGTTTACGGTTTCCGGTCTTTTCACGGTATATGGCATGTGCATTCAAGAGGCAAAGATCTAAAAGGTGGAAAAAAATCTTCTTGTACCATCTCATTGTCTTTCTTGAAGAATGAACCGATGATAGCACCATGTCACATTTATCCACTGCCCCCATATTTTTGTTGTAATCTATTACGCTCTCAGGTTTTTTAATTGGTTCATTGGTAGCATAATGAGTTTTTCCTGTTTCTGCAAGTGTGCTTGGGTGAAGGGTTGTAAGCATTGTAACATCTTTTTTATCTTTCCATAATTGTGCCGCCATAGAGTCTGTGTGATAAGCCTCCATTTCGCCTTTTTTAAGTTTTTCCTTAAATTTTGGCATCTGTTTTCTATTTTTGCGGACAGTCCCACATGCATTTGTTTTTTTATCAAACAAAGAATGACCTCGATTTAAGTATGGCTCCATTAGTGTCATCACGATGCTTCCAGAAACTCCCAAATCCTCATGCCTTGTATAAATAGTGGTAGATCCCGTATAAATAATAAAATTCAACACATATCCCGTGGTACAATCGCAAATAACAAAGAGTTTTATACCAAAACGACTTGCTTTGTTTGGAATATATTGTTTGAAAGCCAGCCGACCTTTGAACAATATCAAACTCTCGTCTATACACACATTCTTGTATGGATACATTTGTTCCTTGAATACAGCTGTAATCATGTCCACCACTGCTTTTATTTTAAAAAGTCTATCTCCAGGCGGTTGTTCCTCATTATTACAAAAATGGAGCATACTCAATAAAATTTGGAAGCGATTCCTTGGCATAACATCGGAAAAAATCGCCGAATGCAATAAAATATCCGTGGACCAATGCTCTTCAATGGTGTTTCTAGTATTTCTTGCCATCAGTATACAGAGACCCATGAAAATATACATTTCATCAACGGTTGTATCGATCCATTGCTGCATTCTATAGCTTATTGAGGTGCTCTTGTTTTTTATATTTATATATTGCCGATTAGTTTCGGCTACAATGAGCTCAACTAATGTTTGATGCATAAAAATTTTGAAAAAATCAACCTCTTGCATACCTTCATTTGTAAGCAATTTAGCGCCGGAAAAAGAAGAATCAAAATTGTGCACTTGCGGTAAAAATGCATCACTTTCCCAATGAAAGACGGGTCTTCTGTCACCACGATTATCTTGGTCAACATTCCCTGATTCAACATTATCATTGACCATTTCGGCGTCGTCTTCAAAGGGCTCGTAAAACTCCGGCAATTCAAATTCTACGTCACTGTTATCAGACTCGGCAGTTTGAAGAATTTCATAATCACTATTTGAAAATTCTGCCATTGTAATAAACCTAAATTCAAAAAATAATACTTAGAAAAACTAACAAGTGAACCAATTCCAAGATAATAAAAATCACTTCACAATAATTGATAATAAACACACTTATAACGCTGAAAACTTATTTATAATAATACATAATCCCTTTACAAGAAAACAACACAAGTGCGAGAAAATACCGGCAAACGTTTGATTTTATCAAAAAAAAAGCTCTCTGTGAACAAAGAATCCGACAGCGACACTTCCGTATTCCGGGATGCCCCGTAATAAATTAAGATAAGTGATGACCCTTGCGAGCTCTATCAGCTGTCAGATGGAATAATTTACAAAAATGTAGATTACAACATTTTTGAAACAATATGAGTGACAGTAAATTCTTAAAATTAATCCCCATAGATGGCGGTAGGCGATACAAAAAGAGACGTTTCAATTTCATGTTTTATTACGCGTCTAAAATAGTGTGAAGATGTGCGCGGATTTATCCGTTCGCGGCGTGTGGGGTACTGCGCGGCAGCGCGGATTTATCCGGTCGCGGCAGTGATCGGGTTAATCAAAATGAGATTGCAGCTCTCACAGACTTAAAATCAAACTGAAACCTATTTTACAGTGTTCTCAACAAGAATACTTCTTAAGTTAATGTGTTTTTACGCATGTAAAGTTGTACCGGGACGCCGGAGAAAGCTAAATGAGAAAGTTTTCTCCGCGGCCCCCTTTGAAGGCATATAGCGCAAGTAATATTTGCAGGACAGACTTGAAAATATTACTACAAGACGCGCCCAGTCAATACCTATCCATTGGTAATGCTAAGACATCGATAAACATTTGGTCACTAATTTTTAATGAATTTAATCTGACCACCACTGAGGTAAATTTCCGCCGGAATCACAAAAATAGAAATAACTTCTGACAGAAGTGTTCGATCTTGATGAATCTTTTTGCATCATGATCGCCAAGTAAATACCTATTCAGAGAGTATACACATGCCTATATAGGCTCATGTTTTGACTTGGAAGAAAAATTGACCTTTTGAACTTTTCTTAAAAACGCGATAAGTATCAAAAACCACTTTGTCCATAGACGAAAGTGGTATCAAAATACTCGTTAGGGCGAGTACTATGCAGTAATCATGGAAAGCATCGCGTAACAATTAAATTACCTACTTTTATGACCTGATTTAACTTCGACCCTTCACGGTCGACATAATTAACGCATTTTCATAAATTAGTAGGACCTGCAGGTCCGATGAACTGTGTCACGGCCTTATGCAAGGTCAGGCCTATACGTGGCATAGTTTGTAGCCCTGTGGGATACATGCAAAACCTGTAATTAACCATTTTTTGTCTTCAGACCGAGATCAGTACGGCCGCTCGCGGGTTTAGTTCCTAGAAGCGCCGCGAGATGACACCGTCGCGGTTCAAACCGCGGCGACAGAGAGGGGAGATTTGGCTCACTCTGATTGGGTTACGTAACATGCTGTCATATCATATCTTGTAAATCTCTGAGAATGTTATATAATAAAAAGGTTTTGTAGAGCGGTCACCTGTTACGCTCACGCGTGGTGATTTAAACGCTGTCGGACCACTTTCATCTGCATTTTATTTATCTCCCGATACCTATTGGAGAATTCTGCTGGGACCTGACTACTGCAGTGAATCTACGATCCAGCCTCCGCGATCTTCGGCGCCTCTGGCTGAGAATTTTGGACGACGGCCGGCGCTTCTCTATGACGAATTTCGCATCACAGCGAAAGTATGCTGTTTGACACGAGACACCCGTGCTGTATTTCTCCGGCCATTACTACGTTTCTTGGCCGACGGAGCGGACTGAGCGGACCGCCCTATGTTTTGTTTGTTCTGTGCGGAACAAATGCGTTCTTTTTACTTTGTAAATACTTTTTTGATATTTTAGTGACTTATTAATCTTGAATTAGCAATAAAACATATTTTTCAAAGGCAAAATGCAAATGTCTAATTATCTCAAAATGACTTGAATGTTAGTTAACGACTTCTTGCCATGGGGTCTTCATATGAGAAAAGTGGATGGAAGTCTCTTATACGATGGCTTAGGGCTGGCTTATGTGACCAATATACACAATGCAACGTTCACCAATTCCATTGTAAGAACATTCACACATTATCAAATTTTGAAAGTTCTATATATGTGTTCTAAACAAGAACCTTTCATATTTTACTATGGTCTCTGCTAGAGACATCTGTTGATTTTTTTTCTCATTAACAAGTTAGTACATATATACAACTTTCGTAACTAGTAATGATACCTCTATAACTTTTTCTAGCTTATAAAACAAATGATCGGCTAATAATAGGTCCCGTCAATCTGAGTGACTTTGATTTTGCGTCAGTGGCACCATCAGCCCCTAAACACGGGTACCCGTCATACAGCCGTCGTAGTATTCGATTCTACGTAATATATGACAATATCGTATTGCGTAACTGACTACAGTATAGTTGACTGAGCGTACAATATTGATACATGGTACTGTGCATACATACCGTCTTTATACACATAGGGTGGACACAGAGACTTGTACTTCTCATCCATCTCAGCGTCGGAGGGGATAACCCGGCCGCTGGTGTTGTTCATCAGAACCTGCAAGCATTGTTCACCTCGAGAATAACGTATATTGATGCAAGCGGGATTATCTGGCATCTGGTAGCTTATGATTTTTACGGTGAAGGGGCACAAGTTTTTAATTTTAACTTAATTAAGTGGAAGTATGACTATGTTTTTGCACTGGCATGTGAAAGCCTATCTAAGACAGTACGAAATAATGGACAACTGTGAGAATCTTCAGAGATATTGTTGTGGGGAAATGGTGTCACTTAAGTTAGTTATGCCGGACCTCTCCGGTAACAACTATTAATAAACTATAATTTATAGAAATTAACTTTGTGTACACCACTTTTTTATTGATAAAAATTCCACATGTTTCAAAGCCAATGGCTTCTTCATCAGGATAACAAATTCTGATGAAGAAGCCATTGGCTTTGAAACATGTTGAATTTTTTTTAATAAAAAAGTGGTGTATACAAAGTTAATTTCTATAAATTATAATGTCACCACAAAATAATTTCGCTGTGTTTGAAGAAGAAGTTATTAATAAACTCTTTGCATTGCTACGCTTTTAAAACCGGGGAAAGTTCTTGTGACTTTGGAAAATACCAGTAGAAAAAATAAAACATATTAATGATGATAATATGACTTTATTTCATAACTCTATACCTAAAAATATTTATCTGTAACAAACTATACCTATTATAATTACACAAAAAAAAAAATCAAAGTATAAATAAAATATTAAAAACTACATATAAAAAGTAAAAAAATAACAACATAAGTATATAAGTATAATTATTTTTTAATCTACGTTTTTCTGTGCCACAATATCAGCCTACATGATGATGGGTGTAAGATTGGACAACCCTAGCAGGAGCATTTATTTTATTTTATTTTTCATTTATTGGTTTTCTTACAACCATATAATTAATAAATCTTGAAAAAAAAAAATATTGATGCACAGAGCCTTGGGCCATATTTATACGGTTCTAATCCCACAAAATTGGAAATCTTGCATATAAAAATGCATAATAGGTTATTTTCATAATTAATAATAGTTTAATTTATAAAAATATGATTTCCAGGAAAAGCTAAGAGCGGTGGGGCTACGACACACATAATAAATAAATGGTTTATTAATCTCTTCAGTCACAAATGCACACAATGCGACTGATCACACCACAATGACTAGAATAGAGGTGTGACATACATTTGTGGCATTTTAATATAAAGTAATTTATTCAGAATATTTCGAGTTTGTTAAAATTTTTGAAAACACAGAACTGGATTTTGTCACAGAAACATCATTAATCAAGATATATCACAGATTCTTCCGAATTATTAGCATTACAGTTTAAAAAGGAGTTTAAAAATAATTTTATCTGATATTTTTTGATACATATATATTATTTGATAGGAGGCACCTTTAATGATAAGTGCCCGGGAAAAATTGAACATTAATATAGGGCTTCACCACAAATATCTAATTACTCTAAAGGGGAAGGGGTAACTTAAAATTTTATAAATAAGTCGTTTCTACGTGGTATATTCACTGTTAATGGCCTTGCAAGCCGAAACAGCTGTATCACTTAAAATAGTTAACCCGCAGAACTTAATAATAATATTTATTAAAATTTAATTTATTTTAAATTTCAGTAATAATAATATTTATTAAATTTAATACATTTTAAATTTCATTAATAATTATTATTAAAATTTAATTTATTTTAAATTTTGCTTAAAATAAATATGGAGTTCTACAAATTAAACACAAAAACCATAAATAAATAAATGAATGATAATTTCAGGCATATTCTAGAGCAGTGTTTCACAAACTATGGGTCGCGGCCCACTGGTGTGTCGCGAGCGAATATTAGGTGGGTCGCAGTCACAACACCGCGCAACACGTCTCGTCCGGGTCGTGTCATGTTTATTATAGAAAACGAATTGCAACCAGATATCAATATAGTGTCTGCATTGTCACTCATTTAACGGAGTTGAAAAATAACTTCGACGCTTACTTCGAAGAAGGGATCAAAAAGTTTGGCAGGATAAATTGTATTTGTAATCCATTTCAAGACAGCATACCAACTGAAATGTCAACAAAAGAAAGTGAAGAGCTTATTGATTTATCGGAAGACACGTCGCTGAAAAATACTTTTAATCGCAAGCGATTAGCAAAATTCTGGCTTTTGGTTGCTGACACTTATCCATGATTATCTGACGAAGCCATGAAAGTCCTCCTCCCCTTGTCTACCAAATACTTATGTGAAGTAGGATTTTCTGCCATGGTTTCTATTAAGACTAAATACATAAATAAATTGGACGTATCGAATTCATTGCGATTAAAAGCGACTGAAATTGAAGTCGACGCTAATGCTGTTATGACAAGAAATAGGCAACAAATGCATCCTTCCCATTAAAATATCACATATTAATATTTTTCGTAATGAAAAATTTCGATTATATTTGGACGTTTCTCTTTTTTTCTTAATTGAACAGTCTTTCGCATAGCTACAATATGTATTGGGAAAGTGTGAGGAGGTGGGTCCTGAAATTTTTTTTTTTTTGGTGGGTCACGGTCCTGTCAACTTTGGGAACCACTGTTCTAGAGTAATGCTAATTAAGCCAACCGTAAGACGGGTTGTAAGCCCTACGAACACCCAAAGACTTCCATACCTACTTTCCCATAAAAAAAAAATTCGTCTCTGTGAGACATCTATAATACATCTTAAATTATTTATAATTTCATTTCCTCTGTGTTATATAATTATTGTATAATTTCATTTCCTCCTAATTTTATTTCCTCTGTGTTTAGATGTAAGGAATAAATAAGGATAAAAAAGAAATAAAGAAACAGAGTGCCGTCGGCAGGACGGTGCATCCCTTCAACCGGTCGGGTGCAGACACCAGACACGAAGACCAATTTTAAGATAAAATAAATATTGTTAATCTGAAACTATTTGTGATTCCAAAATCAAACTTTTTCCCACATGACTGTACCTATTGCAATCCCTCAGAAATTGGACTGCGAAACGGTTAACTACCAAGCGATTGAAGCCCGCATTTTTGGATTTATCATGCGCACTGGCAACATTATCCTCAGTAATGGAAGATGTAAAACGACTGTAAAGATAAACAGCCAGAAAACCCAGTAGTTTTGGGTTAGGGCAAGTGGTTCACACTAAGTGTGGTCAAACTCACATTGTTGAGGAGTTGCTCGATGGTTCTGTAATCCTTGTAGGCGTTCATGAACTTGGAGTGGTCATCTCGAGGCACCAGCATGACGTACACGGCCTTCTTGTGCCGGCCGCGTCCCTTGGATTGCACATAAGAGCGGAAGTTTTGCACCGTGTCGTAGCGCATAACCACCGTGCATCGCGGCACGTCCATTCCTTCCTCCATCATTTCTGTGGACACCAGGCAGTTCAGTTGCCTGAAAAACCACAAGTGCGAGAGTTATGATGAATATTATTTAATACGGGAGGGCGCGGTTATTGCGATAGGATCGATCCTCGGAGATTTTGATTGGAACGGTGAAGTCGGCCCGGTAAGAGTAGAAACAATAATCTACTTGGGACGCAGATTAACCTTTCCCCTCCCGTGCTGTAAGCTGAGTGGACGTTGCTTCTAATGATTTGAATATCTCTAAAAATGCTGAATACACAGTTCATATTTTAGGAATTATTTAATTAATTAATGTATTTTTTTATTGGATAAATCAGATGCACCAAAAAAATATTTTTCGAACTGACATTAATTTGTCAATACGTGTATGTATAGGGGTGGGAAGAGGTGCGGGGAGCGCAGCACACGGTGCAATGGGTACAGAGTGCGGTGGGAAGTGTGTACTGCGCGGCTGCGTCTTTGCCTATTTACGTATTTCAGTAGCAGAGCGCTTTACGCTGTCGTTTATGATCAATGTTTTTTCTCATTTTTAACACAATAATTGATACAAATATATACACTAATATTCAACTTTTATATTAATGATTAATATAAGTAATAAATGTAAAATAATCATATGTACCCAACTTAAAACTGGCAAAAGTCTGCATGTACATTCGAGTTTATAGCACCAGATTGCGCATTTTTATTTTAGCACCGTATGGGAAAGGTTGAACGAAAAGTGGAACCTTTCTGTGTAAATTAAATGTCCTATACAGAGTGCCTCAGCTATATTCTTCTGCACCAAGAAAGTATTGTCCAACCAAGACCTAAATATAAATATTTCCATAGCAATTAATACAATGCTACCTCGTACTTTTATACAAAATGGAATCATGGACACTCACTGAAACATTGCTAAGGCAACATGATGAACAGCTTTAAAAAATAATCTGGATTTTTAGGGTTGCAAACAACGATGTGATGGTCCAAATACAAAACGACAAAGAAATTTTGAAAACAATAAAAACCAGGAAATATAAATATTTTGGGCACATCATGAGATTTAAATTTAAAATATGTTTTACTTTACTTTGTAATACACACACAATATGAGCTAGTTGTAATTTAATAGCTCATATTGTGTGTGTATTACAAAGTAAAGTAAAACATATTTTAAATTATAATGTTGCACCACGAAGTATCTGTCAAATCTTTCAATGACATCATGAGATATTCGGAAGAATATTAAATATTATTCAAGGCAAAATTGTTAGCGGGAAGTTATAAAAAGTTAGGCCCTGGAAGGCAAAGGACAATTCCACAGTCCAACTATTGGGATAAAGACTGCCAACACTCGATAACCGGACATGCCCTGGAAGAAGTCTGTGTTGTAGCGTGAAAAAACGCTATGTTTATGTACTGTGTAGTGCCAGTGGTGATATCTATTGTTACATTGTTTAGTGGATGGGCCTGATAACGCCATCAACTACCACCAGGCGAAAAGGGAGCGCGGGTGGGGAAGCGAACGGGAAACGGAAGGCCGCCGGGTCCGGATTGTGATTCGAACTGAGATTTCTTGGATCACAAAAAGTCTGTCAGTGAAAAAAATTACCGTGGAGCTTTCAAAGAGTCAAATGGATGTGAGTGCTCGCATCCATTTGACTAGACCGCGCGGTCTAGAACTTCTCCACGCGAGTCTGCGAATGTGGCCAGCAGCCATGGAGGCTGGGCAGACAACACGTGGGTTGGTGACGTGGCCGACGAGGTGCTCGCTTTCGGAGTGGAGACTGCGACGGGCACGGCTGTGCCGCCGATCTAAATTTGGGATATTCATTATCAGTATGTTCTTGTATAACTTAGGATGTTCATATAAATTTTGGTATATTCATATTCAGAACTTGTGTAAATTTAATAAACCCTATGTGTGACTCGGATGGATCTTTTGAAAACATCCCTCGCACACATTGACGAGAGCACCTCGCATTGTGGCTCACTTAACGGACTCATGCTAGGCAGACGTCAATATCTTCACAGTGTTCAGAAAAATTTCTAAAGTAAATTCTTTATGGAAGAATACTCACTGCGAAGCAAACTTCATGACGGCAGCCTTGTTCTGTTTCTTCTCGTAGAGACCTTCTCGTGTGTCAGAGAAGGGGTTAAGGTTGAAGCCCACGGCGAAGTCCACCTTCAGGAAAGCCAGATCCTCGTCTTGTTGACTGGCGTGCTTCAGGATGGTGCTCAGGACTTTGCAAGCGAACCTCTCTTGCACAAACACCATGGCCGAGAGGGACTCCTTGTACTTGTTGTACTTCAATGCTGAAACAATGTAATTCATGATAAGTGTCTGAGACATGGGTGACTACTAAGAAAAATGAGCGAGCGTTGTACATTATCCGTATGAAAAAGATTCTGCAGTCATGATCTCAACCTAGGATTACGAATTCGAATGGTCAGATGCTACGTGTTTTCAGTATTATTCTATGCAATGGAAGCATTGATGCCTACCGAAGAACTGATAAGGCGACTTGAGGCTACAGAAGAATTCTCAAAATAAGCTGGATGGACAGAGTTACCAATGAAGATGTTATTGGCTTGGATGAATAAAGAAAAATAAGTTATTAAAACAATAAAAATACGAAAACTTCAATATCTAAGACATGTGATGAGACATCTAGAGAAATATGAGATCTTGCATCTCATAATGCAGGGAAAGATTGCCGGAAGTCGGGGCCCTGGAAGAAGGAGGACTTGATGGCTGAAAAACTTGAGACAGTGGTTTGGCCAGTCTACTGTGGAGCTGTTCCGGGCCGCAGTAAACAATGTCCGCATAGCCAACATGATAGCCAACGTCCGTTAAACAGACAGGGCACGAAAAGAAGAAAGAAGTACATTTTTGGAAGGATAGTTGTGTGGCATAGCTTTGGGCTTGTTTTAGAAAATTAATTTTGGTATAGATGCAACAAAAATGATTTATACACTTTGTATAATGAGATGAGAGTCTAAAGGTTTTTTAAATAGAAAGGCTCCGGCGGATTGGCCATGCGGAGATGATCAAACAGAAATTACCAAAGAGATTGCTGACCGCTGACCACAACACTTGAGAAGGCCAAGACCCACAAGGGATTGTAAAGAAATGAATTTATGACAAGAACATATTAAAAAGTAAAAAAAAATGTTTTTATTTGCAAAAATTTAAAATAGAAAAATTACATCAAATACTGAAAATTTTTATTGTCAAGTTATTTGTCAAGGCTCATTCATATCTTTTCTTGCATCACATTTTTGTATGGAAAGATACCAAATTAAAATTTATTCTTCAAGTTCCATACATTTTAAAGCGAATACCTTCCTAAAATGACAAACTAAATTTTTTAATCTATTAATAAATTACCAAACCAATTACAGTAAAATCTCAGTTTTACACTTCTCCAGGGAACAACAAAAAATGGTGTAAAATTGTGGAAATAAAAACTGTACAGAAAAATTGACTTTCGATGAAAATAAAAACGATTAATATGTACTTTAAAAAATTTATAGGGCATAATATGTGGCATGTAGATGCAAAAGTGCCACTGTCTACATGGATCCCGTATGGATAATATATGGACGAGTTGCTGATGGTAACGGGAGAACAACTACTAAAAAGGATCATTGGTCAATCTTCAAGATTGACACTCCTTAACTGCCATGTAAAAAACTAAAAATTCATATTATGGCGTTGGCGTGTTCAGTTTTAAGAATGAAAAAGTAAAATTCAAAATTTCAATGATTTCATTGAAATTAAAAATTAATTAAAGTTGACATTGAATTTTCTAAATGTTTCTAAATGTAATTGCGTGAAATATTTGTATGGGAATGTACGGAGATGAAACGGGACTTTGACTTTTCGCTGTAAAAAGCGGGAAAACATGACAACAAGGAACGTAAAATCGAAGATTTACTATATGTTTTAAAAAATTGCTCCACTTTGAGAGACTTATATGACTGCATGGACTTGTTTTTTTTTCCTCAATAATATTACTAAGTAAATGATTAACTTATAAATTTATTAAAATTATTGCAAAACATGTAAGTTAATTTACTTAATTTACGTTTAAAAAAAACAAATTTAAAAATTATTTTATTTTTTGTGTGGTTTTTTCCCAACCCCTTTTACACACTTGAAAACTTTTTTCCTGAAAAAATTAAAAAATAATATTTATTATGTATTATTTTAAAAGAAATGATAAAAAAAATAATCTAAATCTTGGTCAATATTCCTGATTTCAACTATTTAATCAGGAAGTAACGTATTTAAGACACAATACGCAGTACTGTGTCGCAAGTCCATACAGTCACATACTATAAGGCTCACAAAGTGGAGGAAATTTTCATTTAAAAAAATTGGTGGTTTGGTAATTTTTTAATTTTGATTAAATAATTTAGTTTGTGTAATTTTAGGAAAATATTCGTATTTTAAAAATATGGACTTTGAAGAATAAATTTTAATTTGATACCTTTACGTACAAAAACATGTGAAAAAGTGGTGAATTTTGCTCACAATCCGGGGTTGTAATCCAATGAAATTTCATACATATTCAAATATATCTTATGTTTCATTTGGCCGCGGCCGCTACAGGCCAAGTTGGGATAAATGGCAACAAACACTTTACAAACATCGGTAGGGCCTTCGTAAGTCATCAAGTATTGAAACAGTGCACAAGAGAAGAAGAAAATGCCTTGATCGTATGAGAATGATGAATAGAAAATTAAATCAGTGCGATAGAAATACGAGAATGCATTACAATTCTATTCTTTTTTAAAAAACATACCATCAACAGATCGCTGGTGACCCTTATAGCACCCTATGGTGTTTTTTGTTGCTAGGTTTGTTGGAAATATTACTACGAGGAATGAGAAGTTGCGCAGTCTGTCTTTAGATACTCACGAACGTTAGAGGCCATGACTCTCGGTGAATACTCCCTGAGCACTTCCATGACCTGCCGCACCTTGGGTGAGGAGTGGCGGTAGATCTTCTTGAAGCCACTGTCAGCAGCCATGGCCCGCTCCAGAATGGCTCGCGCCTTGTTCAGAGAAGTGATTGTCATCTGCAGGAGGCTATGTTTGACAGACGTCTCGGTGGACAACTTCAATCGCTCGCACAGCACGATGTACGCCAGGATGGACAGCGAGCTGCCGTACATACCAAAGTCTTCCAGGTACCTGGAGAGACTCTGCACCATGCTCTTGACAAACTTTTTCACCTAAAATGCAAAATAAAATGCGGTGACGGGAAAAATTATAATAAACAAAAATCATACATATTACAGTAAAACCCCGTTAATTCGAACCCTGATAATTCATCCCAAAATGTTAGTTTATAATAAACCTGGTAAATCTAATTAGAAATAATTTTTAGCCCACATAATAAATTTTTTTTTGTGATTTTTTACAAGTGAGAACAACAAATATGTCAATATAACGTCGCGATCTTTGTATTAGCATAATAAATATAGCATTTTCAAAATGATTTCTTGAAATATGGAAAAATACATAACGTCCATTTAGTCGCGATTGCAGTTTATATCTTAGTACTCCATAAACACTTCAAATTTGCCAAAATTACACTTTCATGGTTTCATTGGGACTCTGTAATATTAGGTCCTTACATATGAAATTGGCGTTTAGTATGGGAGGAACATAAAGCCGATTTTTTTTTATTATAATATTTTTATTTAATCAAAGTATGTACCATTGCTATCTATGCACTTTTGCCATCTCATAGGTAAGTTCATCGATCCCTTTACTAAAAAAACCATTCGGACGGGAATCAATAAAATCTTTGAAGGCGGGTTGGACTGCCCCATCGGAGTTGAATTTTTTCCTTTGCAAGAAGTTATCCAAATTTCGAAAAAAATGGTAATCTGTTGGGGCAAGGTCCGGAGAGTACGGTGGATGTCTTAGACATTCCAATTGAAGCTCCTCTAATTTGGTAGCCGTCTGTTGTGCAGTGTGTGGTCTAGCGTTATCATGAAGCAGCAGTGGCCTAGAGCGATTAACCAGCCTCGGTTGTTTAGCAGCTAGCTTTTCCATCATGGTTTGCAGTTGCTGACAATAGACATCTGCCGTAATCGTCTGGCCAGATTTAAGATTTAAAATCCCTTCATTATTGTGCCGGTTGAGTAATCACATAATAAATTTTTTTTTGTGATTTTTTACAAGTGAGAACAACAAATATGTCAATATAACGTCGCGATCTTTGTATTAGCATAATAAATATAGCATTTTCAAAATGATTTCTTGAAATATGGAAAAATACATAACGTCCATTTAGTCGCGATTGGCATTTATATCTAACTCAAATAAAGAGATCAAATTTGCCAGTACGGCAAAACACCAATTTCATATGTAAGGACCTAATATTTATGTCTGTTAAATTAAGACACTATTAGGTCCTTACACATGAAATTGCAGTTTTCTAATGCAGGCTAATATGAAGTTGAAGTTGGCAGGTTCAATATTTTGCATTCGACTTGGAATTCAATGAAAATTCATGTTTTCTCCTTATATAATTTCTGTTGTGGGACAAAGGGACTGTGGGACTAACAATGTGTATGGATCAGGTATCTCTGCGAAAATGAACACGCTTTGAAAGCTATAGTGGTAGCAGATTCATCTCAAACCATGTCAGAATTAGTTACAACCTTTGTTTCATAATCGCCGCGCGCGGGCCGCCCCATGATTTTGATTGATTGGGCTGGCACCCGATGCGTTCTGCGCCAATCGCTAGCCAGGATTGGAATTTTTTTTAAATCCGCCCAGTGACAGTTGAAATGCGTGTCAGTGTCGTTTTCGGTGAGAACCGACATTCCTCTTCGTGTGTGTTCAAGATTAGTTCAACCTAGCCTTCCGGAAGAGACACACCAACTGTTCCGGATTCGACGAAGCCAGGAGAATTGCGATTGAAGCGGCACCCAAGTACCAGGAAAACGCAAGTACAATTTGTCCACTGTGTCATAGTTAGCTTTGGCCCAGTGTATCTCGGGTGTCATTTATTATCAATCATTATCGGCAGCAATTGGAAAGGAAAATCTTTCTTTCTAATATCCGACCCGCGTGCGATGGTGGCGAGCTGTCCGTCGTCGTACAACCTTCAACATCAGTGACAAAATGATGATTCATTTTCGCCGAATTGGGAAAATAAAGAAGCTCCGTATGAACTCACAGAAATAAAACAGCGACTTGGGTCGAGGCTCGCCTAATTTGACGAGTCGGCAAATATATGAGGGAATTCTGAATCAGATTGTTACTTGTGATGAAAAGTGGATCCTGTATGATAATCGGAAATGTTTGTCGCAATGTCGGACCCAGGGGAGGAAAACAACGTCCCAAATGCAAATTGAGTCAAAAGAAACTGCTTGTGACTGCATGGTGGACTTGTCTTAATTGTGGCGTAATTCACTAAAGCTTCTTGAGATCTAGCACATCAATTACCGCAGAGGTACACTGCCAAAAATTGAAAACCATGATGGACAATTAAATAGTTAAGGTTGTTATTATGGTCGTTAAACATATTTAACTGTAAATAGTTTCGGATACTTTATACGAACTGTATTTATTTCCGAGAATCTTGACGTTTCGTTGAATACTTATTCAACGTCATCAGTAGGACGACCTTTACCTGCGAAGGCGGAGGTCTGACTGATTAGGTGATTAGCGATTAAACATATTGGAGCAATTAAAAACAACAACTCCAATATATCGGCAATCTGCGAACATGCATCCAAAGGGTCACTTCGTCAGATTTGATAAGGCAAAAATCTTATCAACAGAACCGTACCTTATACCCAGATTAGTGAGGGAGTCCATTGAAATATACAAACATCCCAATTTCAATAGAGATGACAGTTACAAACTATCAAGTATTTGGCGCCCTGTTCTAACGACATTGATTCAACCCTTGAGAGAAGTCGCAGTAAAATCCGCTGACTTAACTAGTACACATTGCACACTGGCGACCTCTATTGTAGAAGAGAACACTCCATACAATTTACACCCTAGAAAGCAGCACCTAATCAGTCTGACCTCCACCTCCGCAGGTAAAGGTCGTCCTCCTGATGACGTTGAATAAGTATTCAACGAAACGTCGAGATTCACTTCTCGGAAATATGGTTCGTATAAAATATCCGAAACTATTTACAGTTAAAGATGATTGACTAGCTCGCTATCAAACAACCAAACTAGTCCACTACTTCTCAGTGGCAACGTTCGTCCATAATTTGATTTGAAACTCTCCGTCACTCACCTACTTGCTAGACTTTGCACCTACCGATTTTCTTAAAAGGAAAAAATTTCAACTCCGATGATACGGTGATAAACGTTTTTAAATAATTCATTGCTTTCCATCCCCAGGATTCCTAAAGCAAAGGCGTCAATGAATTTCCATTAAAATGCCAAAAGTGCATCGACCACAATGGCCCAAAAATTTGATTAATGTAGTATAAAATTTTTATAATTTTTTTTATTTGAATTCTTCTACACAAAACGGCAATTTCATAGGTAAGGACATACATTTTTTGGAAGTAACTTACTTTGTCTTGGGGAGCTTTCATCTTCCGCGCATACGGCACAATGCTGGGGGAAGCCACCTGGTCTAACTTGACGCATTCCACCACCTCCTGCAGTTTTTTCAACACTTCCAGAACAGCGTTCTCCGCATTCGTTAGGCTGTACTCATTGTAAGGGATTACAAACTCCTCAGGATTTGTGGAATACCTGTACAAACAGAAGAGGTCAACATGCGTGGAGCTTGAGACAGGATTCTGGTTTAAGCTAGGGGAAGTGCGTCTGCTCTTCCGACTGAGCACCATCTAATGACATATAACATCGAATTTGACAGTTGGAAAACGAATGTGCAGTCTTAGGCTCGGTTGTTTCAAGTTCGATCAATCAAAGTATATCGATCAAAGCATAGATTTTTACGAAAACGGATCGTCTGATTGGTGGAGAACGTAAAAATCTATGCTTTAAAAGAACTCTTACCTTAATCCAACATGAAACAACCGGCCCTTAATGGGTTTCTGAAATTTGAATATAACGAGTCCAACTTACGAGAATACTTCGGAGATGTGGTCGGGGTCCGTGGTGCATATGACAGAATTAAAAGTTTTTTCCAATTCGCGAATTTCCTTAAACACTTGTGACGGCTTCAAATTTTTGTTCAAAAGCGTTGCCGTCAGGCCTGTAAGAGATAAACAGTAAAACGGTTACAAAATATTTTAGCTATGGTCAAAAGCTATCGGTACAACATTAGATTGTACCAATTGCCGTAAACAGGTATCCAGTCAAGATACATTCTTACATTCAACAACACATTCTTATTGTGAAGTTGCAATTTTTTCAGAACAAAGTTCTATGAAATTAAAAAAAAACAAATTAATTAACCAATTAAAAAGACATACAGAAAAATCAAACCCACAAAAAAATATTTGGCTGCTGCCGGGATTCAAACCACAGATCTCCTCCTAACCGGGGCAGGCGCATTATCCAATTACTCTATAGCAGCCTTGTACATTTCCGTGAATATTTTATTTATTTATTTATTTAATATACAACCCACAACAGCACAACAAAGAAGCATAGAAAACATTGATATCAGCCTTATCTGTAAGTCTCATTCATTAATTGATTAACAACATTGTCGGAATTTAATTTTTTTTATTTTTTTATTACTTAAACGATAAAAAAATCATTTCATTTCGACACTTACGATAAAATAATATTAATACATGTGTGTGTGTTTTTTTTAATATACGCATGATTTCATGGTTTTTTTAAAAAGAAAAATCACAAAAAATCCAGAAAATCTTGGACCTTTGCCTATATGTTGATTGGAATTTTTTAGGGCAGATAACTGGTTAAAATAAATATGAATATCATATTCAGCAATGGAGGGCTAGGTGTTATGGATATTATCCACTACACTATGGCAGTATCCCTTAATTTTGGACATTCTGCCCGCCCCCAAGACAATGATGATAAAATTCGTAGTCCATGGAGGACGGAGCGAGAGAGGAAAGATCAACAGAGGATACACTACATAACAGGAGGAGGAGAGGATCACATAGTGACGCTGTCTATTTGAGCACCGAGCACGCCAGCAAACTTGGCGAGCATGTACAGAAACAGAAAATGCAGATGCGACCTTTGGAATCAATCGAAAGGGAGTCACGATCCTCATTTATGAAGATGACGAAGAATTACCCGAAATTAACTGCACAATTATATTTAGCGCTCATTCTGACATGGACTCATACCAATCACTTTGGGTTGGTCTTCCTTCTGGACACCTTCGAAGTTCTTCATGAGCATCCGCATGGGATGCTTGTCCACAGCGTGGTGGCACTCATCGAACACCAGCAGGTTGATCCTCTGCAGCGAAATGTAGTTGTGTTGCAGCATATCTACCAGGATCTGGGCGGTCATCACCAACACCTGGGGAGATGATGAGGACGATGTGGCAGACTCTTAATTATTTTCTTTTTGGAGCGAGACATATATTATTTAATTAATAAACTTAATCGTGGACTGCTTACTACTTACTACAGCTTACTAAAGGATTCATTAATATATTTCAATGACTCTTTTAACAATAAAGTAACAATTAATAGCTTAAAAAGGCAGAGTATCACGACAAAGCCGAATGTGAAGTACTTTACTTGTAACTAAGCACAAGTGTTAATTTTTGTGTTGTCCATACCCACTCCGAAATAATCTGTCCATATGGTGGAGGAAGGCATCATTTGCCACAGGTGGATTTGCTAAGCTAACACATTCTCTGCGGTGGTGGGTATGGAATGGACCTGAGTGTTTATAAAAATAAGAATTACGCGATAACTGTTTGGCTATTGTTCTTCGAGCTAATCTTCTATCAAACATTTCCAAGTAATTTGAGATAAAAATGAATATTACGGCATGAAATTTAATGAGTTATAGATAAAAATGTGAAATAATGCCAAAAAACTGACTGAGGACAAGTCTGTTTTAGGGCATCATCTTTCACAGCTTGTGCCTTATCATATATTGCAAACCATTTGTGAGTATTTTATTGCCCATTCTACCAGCAGCATTCCTCTCCCTGAGTGATGCCGCTCGCAACAAACAGTGCCACTTCAACTGTTCTTCTGGAGCCTGGGAGTATCACACCTTGTGTTCATTACTTAAGTTATTGGATAGAAAATGTGTATTTCTTTAAAAATATTTATATTTGTTTCTTCATGTTAATACTATGTCATGTTCTTTTCACTCTGACAATTTATCGCTCGGATTTTACAATTAATTATTTCATTTATTATATATTTTTTGCCTATAAGTTACGTATTATTTACTTGTACCTACTTATTTTTAGTATTATGTATACTCCATTTTTTTTATAATATTGTTTTTCATTTAAATTGAATTTCATTTAAAAAGGATGAGTAATTTTTAATACTTTATTCATACTTTTTATGTTAATACTTTGCTTTGATTTTTTTTTAAATTTTTCTAATAACAATATACATACACATAATAATTAATTTCATTTATTATTATCCTTTTTGACGTTATGTAAATTCTAAATGCTTTGTTTTGGTATATTGTGTATTCGTATAAACTTTTCAATGTTTTTATATTTTTTTATTATACATATAATTCATTAAATTTTGTCTATTCTGACAAAAACAAACAATTTAATAGTCAGATTGTAAAGACAATAAATTAAGCTTTATTTGTATATTGCGTATTGTTTACTTGCTTTTACTTGAAATGTCTTTTATATTTTTTTTTATATATTTATAATATGTCTAATCCATTTGGTTTATAATATTGTTTCTTCCATTTTGAATAAAAAAAGGACGTGTAATTTTTCATCTTATTTTAATTTTTTCTATTCGCTTATTTTGTTCAAAGTATTTTAATTCGTGGTAAACATATTTAAAAAAAAAAAATTAATTCATATTATAATTCAGAGATCGTAAAATGTTTAAAACCACTGTCACCGGTTACAAGATGCCAGCGGCGATAAGACAAGCAATGATCTCATGGTCAGTGGATGTTTCGGCTGAGCCCAAGTATGACATGTATTGATGCTCGCGTAATACGTACATATTATACGTAATATCTTTTAAAAACTTGAATTTGAGAATAGAAATCCCTATGATACATCGTGCCATTCCATGAACTCGTGATTGAGATTAAAAAAATATAATATATGTCACGAAAAACGGTTAAAAACCACCGCCGGATGTGTTTTGTTTTGACCCATCGGGCTTTACGGGTTAGTAAAATCTGTTATGTTCAGTTTCCGACCATATTTACAATTGGTTCACTTTATTAAAAGGTACTACAAAATAGACGCAGTTCATGTTGGGCACTAAAACATTAATATATCCACTAAGCCAACACTAACCTGCGCCTTTTCCAGTTCCTGTAGCCAATCTGGCAACTTCCAGAGGTCCACCTTGTTCTGGCTGGTGTAGCCTTCGATGCTGAGGTTGGTGAGGTCCTTGAGTACCTTTACCTGCTGTTCCACCAGCACCACGCTGTTAACCAAAAAGAATGTCCTCTTGCCTCCGGCGGAATACGTACTTTGGATGTCTTTTTGGAGGCGTTTTATTAGCTGAAATAGTCCATTAAAAGTTCAATTTAAAGAATTTAATGTAGGATACTTTTTTAAAATAAATGTTAAATTACACAAATATCAATCTTATCTATATATAGGGCCTAGTCCCAACTATCCGGGGCAGTAAGATTATGTTTTTTTTTTGATATTTCAAAATTCCTTATAAGATGTAAAAATCGTTCGTTTCTCAACCAGATAATACATATTATGTAAATAAAATATAAAATTTAGTTATGAACTTGCAGAATTGTGAATATCGTGAATCGTGAAATTTTGAGAAACCCAAAGCTTATTTATTATGATACATCAGCCCTGAGGATGAACCCTGCAATGGGATCCAAAACGTCGACCAAAGAGGTCGTAGAAACATGGCAGAATATTCCAGAAAACTCACACCAGAAGATATTCTGAAATCATGTATTCAAAAAGCATATGTTGTGTATGCACTATCCAGGTGGTTTGGTTCAGTTTAGTTTAGTTTTAATTTAAGTTGAGACTAGTGATGCAATGAATACTACTATCACGAATACGAATATCAAGTCTACTATTCGCCGAATACGAATAATTCAACAAGGTTATAAATAATACACCACTGTTCTTTTTTTACTGAGAGTTTTAATAATTAAAATTTACCACCGGAAAATTTTTGTTCAAAAAGCAGAACATTTCTTTTATCTGTTTGTACATTCCCTGCGATTGAAAATAAATATCACTTTTTTCACGCTTACGAGAGGTCATGTTATTAGATTTAATTTGAAATTATTTTATAAGAGTTAACAATTTTACACCCAACGGAAATAAAATGGAACGAACAATAGGTATTACAAAACAAAAACTACATGAAATGAGCACCTAACCTTATTTATAAGTAACAATTGACAACTTGAGAACTCAATAAATCCATTCATTTAATGTTAGGGGAATCCTGGAGTATAGAGTGCGTAGGTATGTTTGGATACACGGTGCACAGCAAAACCGTTATTTGTGTTGCGTTTAGTTATAAATAGTTTGTTTTTAATATTCGTGATGATATTCGGCGAATATAAATATTCGGTAAATATCTACTATTTGGCGAATACGAATATTCATATTCGTTGCATCACTAGTTGAGACAAAGAAATAAAGAAAGTTGAAAATTTCAAATGAGATTTACTCAAACATGGCGTTTGAGATTATGGGGCTGTTATTCCAGACATGCGATGTACAACCTGTTGGCCAGAAAATAAGAAAACTGCATCAAAATCGTTGCCAAAGTTTGGGTTGCCAAAGATTTTGGCTATTATATATTTAGTCATTTAGTAGTATGACATTTTACTTTTTCAACATTAAAGCCACATATTCACTAGGGGACAAATTGCGCAACATGCCGCACTGCATGACGCATCAACATCTACCGTCATGTTTCGGGGACAATGATGCGGTCATTTGATGTGTACACACCGGGTCTCACATGTCACTTGTCGCAGAAATGTCGCCCGATGAGGTTGTGATGATTAGTG
Organism: Agrypnia vestita; assembly: GCA_016648135.1. Taxonomy (NCBI): domain Eukaryota; kingdom Metazoa; phylum Arthropoda; class Insecta; order Trichoptera; family Phryganeidae; genus Agrypnia; species Agrypnia vestita. Next base: position 76,313 of record JADDOH010003222.1, on the reverse strand, counting down.
CTGCGTATCTATTTATTCTAACGAGTTTATTGAAACTTAAGAGTACAAAAAGGTGGTGAGTGCGAAAGTATTTCCTGCAAAGTAAAAGAAAGATGGATATTCTATGCGATTTTCGAATGTTTGACAGATCATTTGTGAATTTCATTCGAAGGCAATAATTGATTTTGAACATTTATTACAAATGATCGATCTTCCATAGCCAAACAAGACACAATATTACGGAATGCTGTTTAATATCATAGCATATTCAACTGTAGCGCATGTATCTCAGCCTGTCAACATACCACTTGGTACTGACGCGCGTTACGGTGTCCCCGTGCGCTCGCTTGGTTAACGTGGGCATGGCAACGTTGCCGCGGCACGTAGAAATGCCGCGTTGGTTGCACGTGACGTCGCAGAACAGTGCGCAATGTTGCAGCATCACGTAGACTCTATGCCGCGCGTGATGTTGAGGGGCAATTTGTCCCTAGTGAATACGTGGCTTAAGCCATTATCTTAACAGCTTGAACCCCAAGCACCAAAGCACAGTGGAAAGAATGAGTAATACCGACCTGTACTGCGATGAATGTCTTCCCAGAACCAGTGGGAAGAAATATGATAGTGTTCTGGTGCGTGGAATGCCTCTCGATGTGCATCTGGTAGGACCTCGCCAACATTCCCTCCGCCATTTCTTTGGATGATATCTTCACTCTGATTCAAGCATAAATATATATATTTTAAAGAATTATCACATCTTTTAAATAAGTTTGTCCACACATAACTCTGAAAACTGAACATACAGACTAGACATGGAGGTATAAAAACAAAGGCAGCAATATGCATTGCATTTAACACTAATGTGGGCCTTCGAGGACATCACCTGAAGTTAAACAAGTCTCGGTTCTCGTGTAACCCAAGAAAGCATGCATTAAGCAATAGAGTGGTCAATATGTGGAACAGTTTGCCTGAGGGCGTTGTGTCTGCAGCCAGTGTCAATCAGTTTAAGAATAGGCTGGATATTCAAATGAGAGACAGTGATATGGGCCTATCAGCTTAAGCTGCCTGCCCATTATCAATAATAATAATAATAATATCCCAATGAGGTGTTCTGAGATAAATCCAAAAACTTGTCACTATTCAAAGTAACTTCTGTGGAATCTATGAAATTAAAAATTAACATCTTTATTTATAGTTTTTGTGTTCAATTTGTAGAACTCTTTATTTATTTTTAGTGAAATTTAATTTATTTTAATTAAATTAATTTAAAATGATTAACATCTTATTGGAAATAAGTTTTTTAAAACAACTGCCACCTCAGTTTTCCTTTTATATAAATATGTAGCGCTATCTGTTCAACTCTGTGCCATGTACTTATCGCCCGACTCAGAGTTTTGTTTATATTAACATAATAAAAATCTCCGCAACATAAACAAAAGGGTCGAGCTAGGGACTTGGCGACACTACACCAGTCGGGCTTCTGCCGTAAGATCGGGCAGACTTCCGCGCATCATCTATTTCTTTGTTCGTCATTACATAAAATATTACTGGTACACTTTACTTGCTTCCGGGGCCTATCTCCGGGAAGAAATAAACATTTATATCCGATCGCTCTTTCATTCCATCGACCACGTACATTCCCTACAAATATTAAACTATTAAATATGGACACTGCCAATGATAAAATAAACTGTAGATACGTTACAAGCGTGAAATCTTGGCAACTCAAAAGTAAGGCAATTGCCTTACTTGCATTTGTTATCGAACGGACCTTCTTTGTGATCGGACGCGACGGCACGCCGAAAAAAGAGTCCCGGGGAAAAATAACAGAGTATAGTACACTATTGTAAGAATGAGTACGTTATTTTAGTCACCGTGACTTCAAATTACCAGATTTTTCTGCATTTGCTATATTTGAAATCAGGATAGTATGGGAATAACGTGTCTATTTATAATACGTCAATGTTCCCGTCCATCTTAATTCTCAAATTTGTGCTGCAATGCTAAAAAGTTTTGGAAGCAGGGCTACATTTGTGATTTTTTATATAAATCATACTGCATGGCTGATTAAGTTCACTTGGTATGCCTTATCACATTACTGACTCATATCACAAGCACAGTGTGGCCATTAAATGTACACTGTGTGTTTCATTACAGTAATGGGAGCCTTTGTGTGTTGGTGTTAAATAAAATTATAACAAACGCCTTCAGCAAAATATGAGTTACAGATTATTTTAACCCTTATAGTGCCGAAAAGCGCCGTGGCGCTCGTAGGTAGGTGTGCGAAAAATGCCAGCGTCGCGACAGCGCTCGTTTCGACAGCTCACTTTTGGCGCGCGTCCGTGACGGTCGTGTTCCTGCGTTCATATTTTTATTCATTAAATTGCGTTCTAGGTAGGTGTTTTTCTACACTCATAGGTAGGTGTGCGAAAAATGCCAGCGTCGCCATAGCGCTCGTTTCGACAGTTCACTTTTGGCGCGCATCAGTGCTTTCTAACTTTCTTCAATCACACTTTTTTCTATAAACACCGTTATTATTATTTATTTCTATAATCCTAAATTTGATTTCAAAATGTCGAACACGAGTGAAAGTTCCGATATGGATGTTGAAATGACAGAACAATTTCAAAACTGAGTTAGTGATTATGAGAGCGATAGCGGGAGTGATATATGTATATTTTCTATAATTTTATTGTCAATAAATATGTAGTACATATTCAATTTCTGTGTTTTTATTATCATAGTTTGAAACCTTCTGAAAAGAATGTTGAATAAATTATGAAAATTAGTATATTGTAACAGAAATGGTAAGTGTTTTGGTGTTTATATAAATTATCTACGAAAATGCACTTTTTTACCGGCATTTTTAGCATATTTTGACAAAATATTTATGGCACTAAAAGGGTTAAATTCTGTAGATGCACTTGAAGAGTGATAGCTAATTAATTTTTTTTTTTGAGGTTTCTTGATTGAGTGGTGAATATAATAGGATGACATTACATCCATCTAGACATTGAAGAAGGGAAAAAAGGAAAGAACATGTTTTGAATAAAATTAAGACCCAAATACAATTATTAGTGTATGTAAAAATGGTACAAATAGAAAAACCTCTTGCACAGAGAGTGCATTTTTCACTTGTAAAATATATTTTTTTAATCACACTCATTCTTACAAGAAAACACTACATATTGTCTATATAGGTTTCCTATTATAACTCTTATTAACCCATAATTTGCGATGGTGGGTCAGATCTGACTGGGTTGTTTGCAAATATATGAGTAACTTGACAACTGTTTGGTTCACACCATTGTCCTTTTAGCTAATCTTTTATTAAGTATTTCGTAATTTGAAACATTAATGAATGTTATCAGATGAGAATGTGAAATAATGCTAAATAATTAAATAAGAACAGTGGACACTGGCAACAACAAATCTTTTGTGCGTCACACAGGAGACACTGTCCACTCCAATCTTTCTTGTAGGGATTTCAATCCCATTGTTTTATAAATGCGAATTTCTTTTGTTTTTGTAATATTGGGTGGAATAAAGGATGTGTAATATTTTACATTTAAATTTTACTTTTTACATACTTTCTTCATTGTATTAAAATCTTTTTAAACAAAAATAAATTTATTTATATTATTTTGTATATCCAGACCATTAACCGTTTTAGTTCTGAGCCATTTTCTTTAATTTCTATTGGTACAATAGGAAAAAATCATAGCTGCACACAAACTCTGAATTTGATAAAATATAAACTTCGCGGACACTCGGCAAGTTTATATTTTTTACCTATCTAACTCACGCGCGAAGACACACTGATGTGAGCAGCGCCGTCACGCTTCACGCAATTTTAGAGAGGATGCAGAAGAAGCTTAACACTTAAACGGTTAATAATTTGAAGACAAAGGCATAATGAGAAAATCCCAATTAAAGTAATTTCGTTGTCTGTCTGTCTGTCCCCGTAACTCCGTGTAACGTTCAGCAAAATTTTAAAAACTTACAGTAAATTTTTTTTTTAAATTTTGATAAAAATTTTCAGTCACTGATAAGAAGAGAGGAGACCACACTATCTGATTGCATTTGGGATGGAGCTGAGTACAAAAACTTCAATTTTCTAATGAAAACATGCAGTATATAACGCCATTTTAATAAATTATACTTAAGATGAAAGATGTTGCATAGTGGGTCCGTACAGTAATGTTCCGGAGTATTGCTTAAATTAACCTACCCTAAACCAGAGAAAGTCGGTGCGCCGCTGCTAGTTCTTATTGAGCATTTCTAAACACATATTTGTTTACAAGAATTGTTGTTTCCTAGAACTCAAGTTAACAAATATTTGTAAAACCATTCATCATCATTCTTGGCACTACAACCCTTGGTGGGTCTTGGCCTCCTCAATAATTTTCCTCCACTCATCTCGGTCTAGTGCCAGCTCTCTCCAGTTTCGAAGCTCTAAGGCAGAGATATCTTTGAGGACGTTGTCACTCCATTGTAAAACCATTAGCAGTATTTATAGAGATTTCCTTATTCCCCGGTAACCTACTTAAACTAACCTATCAAATGTTGAATAAACAAATGGTTCAGTACATTTTGAATAAACAACTAAACAGGATTCAGAATGTAATTATTATGCGAGAAATACATAACTTCCTTCATTATAAATGCACATTTGGAAGAAAATATTTATGATTACCGGGTTGGTACCATGTAGATTCAAATAAATAGAATTTCTAACTAGATAATATATATAGTGTCATTTTTATAATTTACTAGCGCGGCTTCGCACGCGTAGATTTTTAGTACACCATTTGGATCGTCATAGAACTTTCGTGAACCTTCTAGAATACTCATTTGGATCGTCATAGAACTTTCGTGAACCTTCTAGAATACTCGCCTTCCAGAACTTTCAAGAAATTTATCGAATGTACAGGAACCTTCTAGACACACCGACACAATCCGCTACTCAGTTTAGAACTTTACAGAACTTTTGGGAATTTTCTAGAACCTTCTCCTTCCAGAACTTTCTAGAGCAGGTTTTACCGGAACCTTCTGGACTCGCCGACACAGTCGACGCGCCTACTTTGAAACAATCTGAAGCATTTGCGGCCTTCCCATAACAAAACAATGTGCTAGAAAGTACATTTTTGTCACCAAACTCGATGTGACACCAAGGGCTATCCACCACCATAACCACCGGTGGGTGGTTGTGGCTGGTTGTGGAGAAAACTTGGCGGGTAGGGAAACACGGGTTTCTTTTTATATTGATATACCCCAAGATCTCACCTCATATTAACTCTCCAGTCCTACACTAGAATTGTCCCGGTAGCTTATGGATTTGATTTTGTAAAAATGTGCATTTTTGGTATTTTCTTTAATAAATTCTTCCAGGCTGTTTCTTAATACAGAGGGAACTGAGTTCCTCACTTTAGGATGCTTCTGGAAATGGCTGATCAGTTTTACAATCTTATGGCGGGGCTAACCTGGGGATCTGATGTCTACCATTCAAATTGTCCGGGATGATACAGAGGAGCCATGCCCTGTACATCAACCGACAAAATTTAAAGTCTACTCTTTCAGGGAGCTGAGCTAATGCAGATCTCGCAAAAGGGATGTTATGTGCTAGAATTTTATTAATTCATATATTTTTACTATTCTCAAAATAAACTTAACACTTGTGCTTCGTAGCACCATCGGTGGTTCGAGTCCCATTCCAGGACACCATAAAGTTAGTCCTATTCTCATGAATAGGACTATCTTGATAGTGTCTTGGAATAGGGCTCGAACCACCGACAACCAGATCACTAGGCGAGTGTCATGACCATTAAGGTACAGATACACAGATTTAGTGGCTTGCTCATGGCATAATAAGCATGCCCAAAGCTAACAATCAAACACACATGCTTATTAGTGGCATAGAATAGAGACGCTCTTGATCAAAATGGAAACTTTGCAAACTGAAATAGAAAATTCAAGTGAACCAATAAATCAAAACAGTTCCCAAGTTTTCATCCGCACATTTTTGATTTTAGTTTTTATAATTTTTATTGTAAGATTTGAATCATTCATGCCTTTTAATAAAGTTTCATAAACATTATTTCTCACTATACACGTCTGGAATATTTTGAAAAAAAATTAATGTTTACCCTGACGAAGTGCACATCAACGATATAATAAACTGTAGGTAGATACATTACAAGCGTGAAATTTTGGCAACTCAAATGTAAGGTAATTGCCTTACTTGCATTCGTTATCGAACGGATATTCATTGTGATCAGGTGCGACCCTACGCCGAAAAAAAGGCCCGGGGAAAAAGGAACAGAGCATCGTACACTATTGTAAGAATGAGTATGTTATTTTAGTCACCGTGAATTAAAATTAGAGCGTTTGTGAAATAAGTGTGCGTGTTTTGTTGTCTCTTTCAATGCAATATTTGCTACATATGAAAGCCGGCTAGTATGGGAATAACGTGTCTATATTATAATACGTCAATGGTATACATAATCTGAATTATACTTCGTGTATGTTATCTTAATTATATGATAATAATTGTGATAGGAATATTACGAAATACAAATTTTATTGAGATTTATTTCCTAGAAATTCTAGTTATTAAGTATATCTTATTTGAACATACTGATTGCTTGTTTCGACATACTGGTTGCATGTCTGGGATTACTGGGTATGTAAGCCAATAAGGCAAGAAAGAGTAGCGTAGGATTATTGTCATTCTAAGCTTTTCTAGTGTAGTGGTCTACCCTCTCTGTCTAGCTCCGCGAAAAAACGGTGTGATGGTTGTATTTACTATACCTTTGAGCATTTAATGGCTTCACCTTATTTTCTGAAAAAATTATGAAAGTTATGAAAAATTTCAATTTTCTTACTTTCTTTATAAACAAAAGCTTTAAATAATTTGACATTAAGGGATGCAAGACCTGTATTAAAATGACGAAATCTGTTCGATTTCTGATGAAATCTAATATTTCACAACAAAGCCAATTTATTGCAGAGCTAGTAGGTACCTACGCTTAGATAAAATAAAACAATCGGCAGCCGGCGTAGAACCCAGCACAATAATTAAAGCATCACATTGGTGGAATGATGATATGAAGAGGTAAGAAAGTTTTAAAAAATAAATTAACCTCACATACGACGAAACGTCACTCAGCTGTCACCATAAACCCGACCACTAAATACTTTCAAACTCGCGAGTCTATTTTTTATGCCTCGAATAATAAACCCTTTGGGATCAACTAGAATCTCGAAGTTTGGAAAAAGTACAGACACAATCACGGAACACGACTAATGTGATGAAACGAACCGATCTGAGTGGTAGAACTGCCAGAACCAGTCGCGCAGCAAGCTACCAAGTGCAAATCAGGAACCCCCATTTACCGGTTCACTTTGTTGTACTTGTCGTACTCACGTCGTACTTCAGCTGTTGAAATGTCAAATATCAAGGAAAAATATTTTTATCGGTTGATGAAACAAACAGAGTCAACAGGTATCTACTTAGCCATGACCATAAACAAAAGATGCCAAAGATGGCACCCACCACAGAATATAGACCAAAGCACCCACAGACAGGGTCATGGAAAAAATATAAAAATACTCTTGGGTATCGAACCCACATTTTTATCGATACCGATACTTCTGTACTCCATATTTTTACTCAACGAGTACTTAATGGTTGGTATCGATCAATTTTTTCCCAACATTAAAATAAACCAAGTCGGCTAAAAGAATAAATACCCAAAGCTGTAAAATTGTGAGGTAACACAACGCAAATTTGGACAAGTGAAAGTAGTCACCATATTATTATGTTATCTATGGTAGTCACTTGGTAGCCATGTCTTGCTTACACTTCAGATTTAAACTTTTACATTTACAAGACGCCAGAGCTTGTGCAAGCGCCCTTGAGGTGAGTATTTCGCGAAAACGGCGCTATACAAATTATCCAATAATAATTATTATTATTATTAATCTCTACGATAAGGCGATTGATAGCAACAAAATTAGTCCCCACTAGCACCACCAGTAGCGAAACAGACAGAAAAACATTATTATTTTTGTATCGGTAGAAGTTATACTTATTTAGCGTAATTGTGATAATTGATTTTTACATATTGGTTAAAATAGTGATGGTATTTTAACCGATGACACATTAACCGTTATTTAAAATTTGAATCTGATTGCGTCGATGATTGGAAACTAATTTTTTGAAATTTTACGGGCAACCACCAGTACTAGACAACGATTGTATCGTGGTTCTTTATCATCCATACAATCAGATACAAATATCAATAAACTGTCCTGAAAATCATCACTATTTGAAAAATGTTTATTGGTACAGTAGCAGCAGTACCCAGCCGATCCATCTCTTATCCGATAGCGAAGACCCTTTTTATTATGTTAACATAAAAAAACCGCGCGCGACGTCGCATGCAACGTAAATATATGAGAAGAAATGATTCGAGCTACGGACACAGCGATGCTACAGCAGTCGGGCTTCTGCCGTAACATTAGGCAGACTATATTTATATTTATTTATCATTCATTTTATTTCCTTGTACATCTTTATTTGATCCCGGGGCAAATCTCCGCGAAGAAATAAATACTAAAAACAAATCGCTCTTTCATTTCAACGACCCGCCAACCTTCCCTAAAGTACAATAAAGTGATGTGCAGGGAGATGATGAATACAATTGATAACACTTTATGTAGTTAAATTATTGATATTAGTTTGTGAAGTAGTACAAATGTAACTATCGATTTGTAATAGCTAAAATAAGAGATAAACGACTCGAAGCGATTCGAAGACATTTATCGCCACAGCATCGTAGACATATGATGTAACGAGTCGAAAAACATATGTTCCTATCCATTTTCGTGTTTTATCGATTTTCGGCCTAAAACAGTTCCGTATTCAAATATAATATAAAACTTTGAAAGCCGCACTGAATGTCGAATGAATGAATGTGTTTTTTGTTTTGAAAATGAATATTTGACAGTTACGTCGTTTTTTCAAAAACATCGACAATAACATGAAATCCTAAAACACACCTAAAATCGCAATTCAATAAGCAACTGTAATTTTCAATTCAATAACTAATCATTCGTCAGCTTTTGAATTGAGTATCTTTATGATGGTCAACAAAACATTAATTGTATTACTGGAACACTAAAAATATTTTTTTAATAATAATAATAAAATGTTGACACTTACATGTATGCACGTGCATTTCATGGTCTCGCATTCCTGCTACATGTTTCTTTCCACTAGACGAACTCTTGCTCCAATGCGCAAGCTACGCGTATTCAACTTCCGTTACAATTTTACCCTCAATGTGCCAAAATAAATATAACTTCAAAAAATACATCAAATAGGGTTAGGTTCACAGGCACGGTCTTTAATAAATTAAAATGATGTGCCCTGATAATGCTGTAATTAGCAACACTACTTTCTACTAATTCACTCCAACAGTGTGAAGATACGAAAAATGTATTTTCGCAATTACGATTACGCCCGAAAAAGTATATCTGGCAATTCCAGCTTTCATATATCTATTACGTCCAAAACTTTCAATAGCGCTGGACAAATATTTTTTCTGAATAGAGAGGAAAATTACGGTACAGGGAAAGAACGGGAGGTTTAAAACTTGTATTCAATAATTAAAAAAAACTTATTCGATTGATTAAAATTTTGTATTATTCTAAAACTTTTAAAGGACTTGAAATAGTGCATTATTTAGGTACAATACATTACATATTGCACTTTATAACAAACAAAAAATCAGTGTGTGCTGCACAGAACAGAATGTTTGCAATTTTCATGAAATAATACATGCTTACAAAAAAAAAATGGAAATTTGAAGAAGTATCGATACTGTGGATTATAAAAAATCTTGATTGAAAATTCTAAAAAGTATCAATACTGTGGAATATCGATAAAACAGGCTTACAAAAAAATCTTGATAATTCGAAAATTCGAAAAATTGTCGATACTATGGGGTATCGACAAATATTTGATGAAGAAATTAATAAATGTGTGTGAAAAAAATGATTTCTGCCAACTTTAAAAAATATTATTATATATTTTATATAATATTCATCAAGTCAAAATTGATGATGTGTAAAATATTGTACAAAAGTGATCATGACATGATTCATAAGATAACGCAACTCGTATTCATAATTGTATATTATCTTGACCCACTGAATCCTGATCTCATTTGTTCTATTGTTTTGTAGAAATATTTGTCTTTTTCTGTAAAAAAAAATACTTAATACCCATTAAATGAATCTCTCACAACGTGTTTTACACTTTTTAATACAGTTACGTGAAACATTTTATTCAGAAATTACTAAAAAACAAGTTCTACGTTAAAAAAATTTCTAGCATCATTTTTTTTTGTTTGGAACTCAGCCATCTTTAGTGCTTTTTCTTATGTAGCAGAAATCAGGTACTCGCCATTTTTCCCATGTTACCACAAACTACAAGTTTTAGAATGTAGAAACTTCTTGTTTATGGATTTTCTACCGATGACATTTGACATCTGTCAAACTAGAAATTAATATTATTTGTTAATTAAATTATTTTTTTCACAAATGTCCCGATTTAGAGAAATTATCGGAAATTATGGTCTTTACGTGCTTGCCTTAATATTATTGCAGGTTCCACATACCATAAGCGGTGGTCAGTACTCGAGATGGTTTTATCAAATGTTTATTATTGTATACGGAACCATTTATATTAATATAATATTATCTTTATACATTCATCAGTGCGTAAATATTCTCAATATTTATTCTCTATTGTTATATTTTTCGTGTCTTTTCTCACAAGTGAACATATTTTATGGTCTTGAGGTTATTTGTACTCTTGACTAAATGGTTTTCTTTTCTTTTCAGCCAATAATTTGAATATGTACGATGGAGTGACGACTCCATACATTATAGGTGGTGATATATTCTTCGAAATTGTAGAACCTTCCGAACTCAGGTACACATACAGAATAAGGCCGGCCAAAAATTTTGGCGCAGAATTTGTAAGCTATCATTTAATATTCTATTTCTTAGTTATTCATCTGGTTTTACTGAGATTTTAAAAACTATAATTTCATCTCTTTGAAGGTTTGATATCGTTTGTAGATAATATTGGTACTAATATATATTTTTTACAAATTCGTCCCTCAAAATAGTGTAGCTTATATCGTCATCCAGACAAAATTCATTAATTGCTCCCAAAATTGTAATTTTTGGTTGTATAAATATAATTCTAATTATTTTTTTCTTAAATTATTTTGATTGAAATATCTACAGGTAAAAGTCAGTCAAGGTATAGAGATTTGATAAATTAAGAAATTTAAAAACACAAAAAAGTGAAATATAGTTAAAAAATGTTGCATTGTTGCTTGTTGGTGTCTTCAAAGATATAAAATATGTCTAACAATATATTTTCATATATTACATCGCTACCTCCAAATCTATTATAAAATATTACATATTTTTTGTAACACCTTTTTAATGCAGTTAAACTAAAAAAATAAATATATATGTACAGGGTTATTTGGAAAACATTAATAACCTCACAGGACTATATTTCTGCCTTGATTATGAGTCGAAAATGCGAACAGCCATGACCTAATAATATCAATAGTTATGGAGTTACGCAATTTCAAAGTTTGACTTATTTTTTACAAAACATTAAACTATCATTACAATAACTTACATCGATTATGAAAAATTCAAGTTTAATAAATTGATAGAGAATTGGATAGTTTAAGTGAAAATAAACTATAATAGATAGTAATGTTTCTGTAATTACCATTTTGTCTTTTACAACAATACAAATTTCTTTTAACCTAAAATTTATTTAACATTTAAAAATATTTCATCCACCGCAGGTAGAAATGATCATGACAAATGTTTTTCTAACCTGTTTTCATTTAGAGTACTTTGCATGCGTAACTCTTTTTGTTTATTCTGAAATTTTATGACATTAGTTCCTTGAAATATTTCATTTACGTATGTTATATGACTATATGCTTTTGTGAACTATTTTTTTTTATAGAACCGTCCACCCCTGATAATGCAGATTATGACATAGAAATATTTGAAAACATTTAATTTTAACATGCTTCTGTAAAACATCCTCCAGCAAAAATTTCATTTTAAAAATTGTTAAAAATAACAGCATATTTTAAGTATGTGAAGAAACTTACAGAGCTATTATTACAGAATGAGAGTTTCTCCTTGATGAATACCAAGCTGGTTGTCATGGATCCCGAGGATGGCTGCACACCTCCGGACAATCAGGAGCTGCTGGAGGGACACGTGGCTCTCGCTGTCCGAGGGTGAGTCCCGACAGAAATGGTTACTTCAAACATGCATTCACCTTTTCATAGTAACAATATTTCAAGACTTAAAGATGGCGTTGATGTAAGCACACATCAAACAAACTAATGCGTTTGATATTTCGGTATTTATAAAATATCTTGGTTGAAAATAGTTTAGACAAAATAAAATAAGCCAATATGTTGAACACCATTATCATGACCCTACAGCTCTGGGTGGGCCTGGGTTATCTCAGGAGACCCCTCCATTTGTTTCTCCTCAATCCTCTCTGATCTGCAATTCGGTTCTTCAATCCTAGAGAGCATGTGGGTCCCTAGTCCAGTTGATGGAATCATGGTATACCAATACGTATTTGTAAAAATATTAATGGGGTTTTAATTTTAATAATTTGTCACCGTAAAGTTGAAATTCTTTGAGGTTGTAATTATATTAGGATTGCATTCCCTAACCACGGATCCCGAATACTTTTGTGTTTTTTTGTTTATACAGCTGAATAGCAATTAACGACAACTCCTTGCATTTTTGTATCAGCAATTTTGATAAAATATTCATTATTAATCATTGCATTAAAGTTTTTGTAGGCGTTTTTCCAGGCATCAATCAGTCAATGTAGTAGAGTTATTAGTAATTTTTATTACTGTGTTAGGTTGATGAAATAAAGCAAATATTATTCAAAGCTATTTTTATTATATAAATGTGACACGAATATAAGTTTTAAGTAATTACTAAAAGCTCTATAGACATACACGATTAAACATAAAAAAATTAAATTATCCACTTAATCTATGGCTGATTTTGAAAATGGCTTCATAGGAAGCTGAGCATGTCAATTGTTTTATCTAGGCATCTTATTTCAAATGCTAGAAAGTAAACAATATTTTAGGCGAATTATAAATACATATAGGCCTCTATTTCCCCTTCATTCGTACAGATTCATCTCTTTTTTTATGAAAGTTTCCAAACTGTCGGTATCGGAGAGCATGCAAGGAGGATTAGATTTATATACTTTTAAAGTTTCTTCTAATCCCGGTAATCCTGATAATCTCGTCCAATTTTTTGTTTTGTAAAATGACTCGAGATCTCGCAGGATCGGGATTGCATTCCCTAGTTGTAATGGTGATGCTAATAATTTATTTTATTCACAAATTGGAGCAAAGACGTTCCTCAACATTTTGCATCCAAACACCTGCAATAAAGAGTACAGTGCTCTGATTCAAGTATATCAAAATAACTTACTTACCTAACCTGACCTAACCTGACCCAATGTAATAGACACATTATTATCTATATAAATCTATATAAATCATGCAAACACCAGTAAAATAAAGCGAATATGAACGGTTACAGTAGAAATGAAACTAATTACAGTGACACACACCATAGATCATGTATGTTTATTTATAATTCTTACTTAACAACGTCATGACCAATCAAATCGCGCTTTAATGGAATCGTATTTTTAAGATTTTTATTATAAAAATTATGAATGAAAACATTATCCCATACCATCCATTCTCAGTTACAAAATATAATTTATTTTTCTGAATCTATTTTATATATTTTCATAGATATCAGTAAAATGTGAAATTACCCTATTATTTGACAGTTATGTCATTATTATTCAAGGGAGTGCTCATTCCTCCACAAAACAATGGTGGCTGAAGGAGCCGGGGCCCGTGCCCTCATCATCACCGAGCAGGATGATGATCCCCTGGATCCCTCGGCAGACCTCTTCATCGAGATGATTGATGACAGGTGACTCATCATACCAACACTCAGCTTATTTAAAAAATCATCCATTATGTTATTAATTTATTTCACATTTAATTTTACTAAGGTTAGATTTTTTAACATCGGTCTCACTGGGCAATGCCCGTGCAGAGGCAAATATTTAACATTTTTTTATTAAACACGTTTTTTCATGTATGTGGATTACGTACACATATATTTTGTTTTTACATTTATCAAAATGAATAAAATAAGAAAAAGATTCTTCACAAACACTAATGTCAAAGACATAATACTCTTTCGTGATTTGAAGATGTATATTTAATTTCTTGAGTGAAATTGACATAAACGTATGCTTTACAGGAACGAATCACAGCTTTAAATCTTCTATATGAAGTTTTATCTGATTCTGTCAATTTTCGTTGTACATTGGGCCAAGTCTTCTAGAAGAATATCTGTCATTTGAATTTCACAGTACATCCTGTCAAAATAGTGTCACGAATTTTTGTGTGACGCTCTTTTGATGTAATGATAATAATGATCATAGGGTGACCAAGCTTTGGAGGGTCTCCATACCCAAATTTATGTCTGCATTATTCCTCAATTCCTTGCGTAGTTCATTGTATAATCTTGGAGCCAGGAATGTACGACTTTTTTGACCGTATGATGTAATCATTTTAGGTACTTTTAGTAGTTTCTTGTCCCTCGTTCTTGTTTCCTTGATTTTATGGTCAACTTCATACAATTCTTTATTATGGTGGATATAATTTAACAGAGCTTTGTTATTATGTTATTAATTTGATCATTACTTTTGATTTTGATGTCAATCCTTGATGGGTCTCGGCTTTGCCAAAAGCTCTTTACAGTTTTGGATAGCCAAAACATGCATCTCTTTGAAGATATTGTCTTTCCATCTTGGTTTTGGCTTCCTCTGGCTCTGGTGTTCAGCAGTGACTTTGGTGTTTGCTGTTCAGTTATCATCTCCACATAGCCCAACCATTAAAGTCTTTAAATTTTATAAATCCTAAAAATGCCAAATCCATTTTCTAAAACTGACAGTTTTAAAATTCTTCCATTCCATATAATTTGCCAACCATGCTCAATTGACTAATTGTCATATGGTTCCTGTATTCCATTCTCAACCCTTTACTTTTGTGAATATCTGATGACAGCCCTCTTCCAATTTAGCAGGTCGTAGCTCTCCTCCAAATATTGATTGAAGAGTGTATTAAACCACAAAATAACTAATTGGCAACCAGACTTGGTATTGATATTGAGGGTAGAAATTCAAAAGGGCGTTAGTGATTACATATTTCGAACTTTACAGGAGAGCTAAAGAAAGTTCTGTCAATCTGATTTTGTCAATGTTTCTTTTATTATTAAACGATTTACATATTTGTTAATCCAAAACACACACGGAAATCGTTTATTAATAAAAGAAATATTGACAAAATCAGATTGACGAAACATTATTTTGCTCTCTTGTAAAGTTCGAAATAATCACTAACGCCTTTTTGGCTTTCTACCCTCGATATAATGGCTAGCAGCAATGCTATCATATTCCACAGCTTTACTGTTCTTTGTGCCTCTATTGCACACTTTATTTCTTCTACATTTGAATGGTTGAATCAAATTACGCACTAAGTACCATGACCGACAAGCCGAGGAAAACAAGATATAGTGAATAAAAATGTCATATTTAAGTTTTTATGGGTTTTTTTTTGAAAAATCTATACTATACATCCTACCTGTCTTTTCTACATAAAAACTAGAAGAAAAAGTTTTCTGTATTTCCTGTAATTAATTTTCGAAATATTTAATATTTCAAATATTAAATATTTCAAACTCCCAAGTACCCAGCGCTATGAAAGGCACTAAGTCTAACGTCTATGTAGTTTAACAAGAGGTAATTACCCCAAGCATATTCAAACAGTATCCCTTGTTCGTAACAAAATACCGGGATGAATGTTAATTTCAAAACACAAAATAAATCATACCTCATTTACTGGTGGATTTTTTGCTGGAATGATATTCTGAGTTATTGATGTATATTCCAGGCCTTGTATTTTTCTTCTTTTATTTGTATTACATATATTCTTTATAACACCTTTTCCTTGTTGTTTGTATGGGGAGCTCACACGACGCGTATCCTACTTTGTCAGCCATTTTCATACAATCTGAAGTTAGTGGACCATGGCACTTAGTGCCGTTTTTAAAATAATTTAGCCGTGGTACTTAGCGGATTCGCAATATTCAAACAAGCATAACGGCTAAATGCAACATTACAGGGACATAATGCATTACTGGAGTTAGTGGCGATGTCATAAAGAACCAAGCTGCAAACTTAGTATGAAAAATGAAATTTTGGTACTTAGTGCCTATTTTACTGCAACCATTCATTTATTCTACATCATCTTTAAAAATATTATTAATTTGGCTTTCTTTTATAAATGAGCTTGAAATCAAATGCCACACATGTATGTTTTGTAAGTTAATAATTATATATATATATATATATATGTGCATTGATAGGTCGGACAGAGACGCCAGCATTCCCGCAGCCTTCCTACTAGGGCGAAATGGAGTACAGATCCAGAATATTTTGGAGAGGCTGGATCTGCCATACGCTATCATCAACATCCCCATCAACATGACCTACGTCTCCATCAATAAAATGAATCAGCCTCCGTGGATTAGCTGGTAGTGTACCCACGGCCTCTGACAAACATTCCTGGGCTGCGAGGGCCAGCTATTACTACAGTCTGTTATACCTGATTTTAACCAGATGTGATAACAACTCTTTTCATAGCTCTTCATCACTCGTGAAATCTGCACCTCTGTAATCAGGGAATCTAAACAATTTTGACTAATCAATCATTCTCCTAGAAAAATTTATCTTACCGTTGACGTTGATGGCAGTGTGGCAAAGGGATCTAAAAATTATACAGTAATACCCCAAAGGCACGTTATAGGTGAGAACAGCAAAGATAACGTAAGTCACGTACGTAAAATCGTAGGTCAGACGTACATAAAATCATAAGTAAAAACATAAGTCAGAGTATGAGCTTTTATACAAGAGCGTGAGATATCGGGTTATTTGAAAGCTATGATAAATAATATATAATTGTAATTAAAATTTGTTCACAACATATAAATCTTGTCTTGTGGTCCAAAAAAGGTTTTGTGGTTAGGACACTTACCTCGTGATCCAAAGGTTGCGGGTTCGAACCTCACTCCAGACTAGGGATGGGTCGTCGACGTATTTACCGTCGACGAAACGAGATCGTCCACGTCCATCCATCGACGAGACGATCAACTAGTTGAATTCGTCAACTTCGTTACGCGAACGTCGCGGACGTTCTATCTAAACATCGGAACGATGGTCAACTGTCTACGGTTCAACGCGACGCTTCTCGACGGCTCAACCGTTGGCTATTTTTGTGACGTTAATTTTTAAAATTTAAAGAAGTTCAAAGGAATATAGTTTCGGGGAAAGTAAAACCGCTACTTGTGCTTATATGTAAAAAGAAATAGTTTATTATTTATTTGTTTACGCACATTATAGGCTTTGACATATTGTTTTATATACTTCTTTCTATATATAATAAAGAAAGAAGTAGGTATACACAACAATATCAGGTGTAAGCAGTAAAATATAAATATAAACTACATATATAAGCAGTGAAAGTATCGGGTATAAGCATTAAAATATGAGTATAGAAATTAAAAATATGAAGTACAAAGCAGTAATGTGTGCATAAAAAAAATATTTTTACAAAAATATTAGGCGTCCGCTGTCCACCGTCTACGAATTCAACTAGTCCATGCGATAAACGTAAACTGTCGACGCGTCGGAGCAACGTCAACGGTTGATTTCAACTAGTCCGTCCATTCAACGCCCATCCCTACTCCAGACTAGCAAGTTAGTCTATTTTCATAGCACAAGCATTTAGCTTAGTTTGAAAATAGTAAGAATATTGATGTGACATATATTCCGTGTTCGCGTGTCCTATTTTCATAGCACAAGCATTTAGCTTAGTTTGAAAATAGTAAGAATATTGATGTGACATGTATTCCGTGTTCGCGTCTCTATTTAAAAAAAAAATCAAACAAAGACACATAAAATTAGTTATTTTGATGCTGACGGCTTCAGATAATCCAGAAATTCGAGGAGTTGAGGGAATGAAAGTAACATAATTCTAAACTTACGTAAGTTAAGGAAACGCAACTTGGGGTACTACTGTATTTAATCATTCTAAAATAGTATTACATTGCTGTTAATACGATCTTTAGGCATATGATCAATAAAAGGACAACAATTTTTTTTTTCGGCCAATCACTTTGTCATCTTTTCTTGGGTTTCAATCCGTGAGATTGGTTTGCAGCAAAGCACATCTCCTTCTCCATTCCGCTCAGTCTCCGGCGATCCTCTTCAGCTCTGTGTAGGAGGCACAATTTTATATCTTGGCACGCTTCCTCAAGATATTCACGGCGAAGGCACCCTCTGGCAATCTTTCTATCTACCATTCCCTCCAGTATAGTTTTTAGCAGATTTATTTAGCCTTTGTCATATATCCACCAATATTGTAAGGATAACTTTCAATCTGAAGCAAGATTTTCATTGTAGAGAAAAATGTATAATTGTATTATTAATTCACATATCAGTCAAATAAACCAAGTTATTGATTTTCAAAAAAATTATTACATTGTAGATTTTTAATTTCTTAATAAGTACATAATCTTATTTTGTCTCGAACAGACGTGTACTGCGGAAAGTTGTATCTCAGTTATGGAGGAGGAGCTCCACAGAAACAGACGTGATAAAGCCATGTATTTTTTCAAAAATTTTTCAATGAAATAAAGGTTTAATATGTATTTTAATAAGTGCAAATAAAAATAAATAATAATAATTTATCACCTTCTTATAAAAAAATCACCAAATTTCCATCTAAATTATTTTCTCCCAGAGTGCTATAAGTCAAAGTTTGTTTAAAGCATAGATTTTTGTGTACTCCACCAATCAAGCGATCCGTTTCTGTAAAATCTATGCTTTAAACGACCTTTTATGTTAATCCAACTTGAAACGACCGGGCCTAAGCCGGTCACAGTAGATCTCCTTTGTTTGGTTTGGGTTTAAATCTTTCATATCCCATCAAATAGATAACACCTCTTTAGCCTGGGGTGCCAGTGTTTTTCTCTCCCTACCCGCTGTCTTCGGTGCTTGACATTTTTATAGAGAATCCATTTCTAGTCACAAGTCTCTATTTGGTCCTCTATTTCTGAGAAGTGACAACAAAGAAGAAAACATATTCACTCTGCATTAGACTGCGAAACTTTGTAAGGAACCCATTGACCCAAGTTGCTGACTTTTCCAATGGCCCACAGGTGTCAATGAGCGGTTGAATGACCAAATTCAAGCTCTTCGGCTAGTTCGTATGGGGTATTGTCCCATCAGGGTTTACATGACGTCCTTTAAGCACATTATTTATGGAATGACCAACTTCTTTACATAGGAGGAGTCAGTGGTAGTAACTTTATACAATTCATTCCTAGAATCGTTAGCTAAGAAACTAAATACATATTTGTTAGATGCTAGAGTTCGCTAGGCAATAAATAATTCATAATATTTATGGTTCTGCTATCCTATTCTCATGGTACCTAACTAATGTATAGATAGCCAATTTTGAAGTTTTCCTTTTGACCTAACAAATTAATTTGTCAGGTTGGATTGAAATGTTAGATCCCTGTTTTTAGAATTTAAGTTTTCACAACGATATCTTCTTGTTCATGGTACGGGTAGCTGTTGGGCTTAGATAACAATAATTTCAGCAATGCTTTGCATAATTTAGTTTAAGAACTATTAAAAATATTTCTGTTCCTTTCAATGCTACTGTTATTTGAAGGTTACAAAAATCTCAACAAATTTATTGTTAAGCTTATTGACAACCTTTTTATAAAGATTACAAATCAATTTTTAAGAAATTGTTTATAAATGTATTTTGTAAAACTACTTTTTATAACATGCCCTAAGACAGACACAAAGTACATACATAGGTTGGTTTCATAATAAAAATTACAATGAAGTTGTTTACATAATTCATTTCGCAATTCATTAAAATGAACAGAGCTGGTCGACAATAATTTACAGGTAGATTTCTGCCTAAATTATGAGTCCTAAATGTCCTAACATTAATGTCGTAATATCAATAGTTATGGAGTCAAATAAAATAATTGTAACCTTGCAGAAAAACTGTGGTTGAAATTTTTTGCAAGCTTTAATCATCGAGGGCTTTAATTATTTTCAGTCAAACTTTGTTTCTTAATACTTTTGTATATAATTTTACCATGTTATTTATTTGTAGGTACATACTTGTATTAAATTTTTTGGGATTGCCTTATTGTTTTCATTCATTGCCTTAACATAGCGAATGGTGCTCTGAACAGAAATTAGCCATTTTATGCGAGACTAGCGAATACTTTAAACTTTGAGATGTTTCTGTTCTCGCTCGTCTCAGATGTCTTTTTGATTATTTATTTATTTATTTAATTCGGTCATCCAACAGGGAGATACAATTGCTTGATAAGATGAAATACAAAAAAAAAAAAGTTAAATGTTTCCCTCAATTAAAGGATAACACAAATAAGACATAATCATAGATAAGTCAATTTGACAATGACAGATAAAACATTATTTAAACATTATTTAAACAAATTTAGCTTTAACGTAGATATAAAGGGGTTTATCATGTATATTATAGACATAAATGTATATAATATACATGATAAACATGATCAGGGAGGGGGACGAGTTTCTAGTATCTGCTTCACCATATGACGATATTCTTCATATTTAGTGTTAAAAATATCTATTGAATTTAAGAAGTAATTATAATCTGAGATTGGAAGGCAAAAGAGGTACTTCTGTCTGGTAGGTTGGAATGGGACATGGAAAGATAATAAGCTGGTTATTTCAGGAGAATCAATAAGGTTATGAAAGGTTTTGGAGGTAATTGCTATCAATCCCGGTGCTGGTAATCATAAAAGTAAAACACAAGGTAAATGTGAGCGTTTATAAAAATTGCATTCCAATAACCAAATATCTGAGTGCATTTCTGCACTCCGAAACGCACGTCAACAGGAACTCCCTTGGGATGCCTGAAAATGTGCATGATGTGACAAAGGCAGCAATGCTCGAAAGTCGTGATGGGAGACCAGGACTCGAGACAGAAGCCTAGAGGACGGTTGTGCCAAGGATCCTAGAGCCAATGATAATTACGATTATGGGGGATTTGCTGGGTGTGATGGATTCTATAGGACAAATTTTTGGGGTGTCCACTGAGTAAACGAGTTATATAAATCTAATAAAAAACTAACCCATAAAAACCAAGTTTTTATTGTACTCCCTTTCTCATTTGTATTATTTCCAGTTTGATATACTATCAACATATTCCTCTTGCTTTAAGTTCATGTGGAAAATCTATTCCATGTATATTATTATCCTTAAAACGTATAGTATATTGAAAACGTAATAATTGGTATAGGGGGGGCACGGCGTCGGCGAAACCATCTGATCGGACCCATGGCTCGAGTCCGACTACTTGAAACAGGTTTCGCGCCTTCTCCACGCGTCGGGCTCCTTTCTCATTTTTATGGTTTCCAATTTGAAAAAACCATTAAAATTTCGAAAAATCCAAAATTATACTATAATTAAATTTTTAAACGAAAATTTGTTAGATCATTTTTATCGACGCCACGTGTCTGCCTGCAAAGTTTCAGCTCGATTGAATCACGGGAAAAGGGTTAAAAATCGATTCAAAGTTTTTTCGGCAGACTAGCAGACGCTACGAGTTAAAATAAAGGGAGTAAAAAACTAACCCATTAAAACCAGTTGTTTATCATACTCCCTTTTTCGTTGAAACAGGTTTCGCGCCCGCTCCACGCATTGGGCTCGAAAATTAAACAATATATAAATCGTTAAAAGTTTAAAAAATTCAAAATTATAACATTTTTTTAAACAAAAAATTGTTAGATCATTTTTATCGTCGCCACGAGTCTGCCTGCAAAGTTTCAGCTCGATTGGATCACGGGAAAAGGGTTAAAAATCGATTCAAAGTTTTTTCGGCAGACAAGCCGACAAGCAGACACTATGAGTTAAAAGAAAGGGAGTAAAAAAATAAATAAATTTACATGTAGATATAAAAGATGACAAATATAAATGTTTGTTGTTTTATTCTCTTCTAATCTCCAGTGACTGAGTGACGTAATTTAAATTTAAATTTAAATTGGATCCCAGTGCAAAATAGAAGAGCTTTATGGATAGGTATACAGGTGTACCAGAGCTAGCAGCAGAAACTTGGCCGGTAGATTCCTGCCTATGTTATGGGTCGAAAATGTTCAAGCAACCATGACCATCAATGGTTATGGAGATCAATAAGAGAGCAATACTAAATTTTGCATTTTTTTTCAATATTTCTGACCTATTTTTTGCAAAAAGTTGAACTATCATTACAGTAACTTGTACCAATTATGAAAAATTCATTTGCTTCAATACAAATTAAATAGAATGGTAGAAAACTTGAAAAAAAAGTTTTTAAATTTTTGTGATGTTTTTATCATTTTATTCGACTTGTATTAAAGCAAATGAATTTTTCGTAATTGACATAAGTTACTGTAATAATGGTTCAACTTTTTGCAATAAATAAGTCAGAAATATTGAAAAAAAATGCAAATTTTGATATTGCATATCTCCATAACTATTGATAATGGGTTATGGTTGCTTTAACATTTTAGACTCATAACATAGGCAGGAATCTACCGGCCAAGTTTTTGCTGCTAGTTCTGGTATACCCCGAATAAATATTTTTTCAATTTTTCATCTTGCAACCCAAAATTTCACTAAAGGTAAGAATTAGTAATTAAATAATACATTAAAGTTAAATTAAATTAATACATTATACACAAAACGTTAATTAATCTTTTACAGTAATAATTATTCAAATTAGATATAAATTTTACAAATATTTCAAAAAATATTTGTAAAATTTGCTTGCAAATGGTGCAAAATTATTTCGAAAATCTTGGTATAGTAAC
The DNA here is from genome assembly GCA_016648135.1 of Agrypnia vestita. Taxonomy (NCBI): domain Eukaryota; kingdom Metazoa; phylum Arthropoda; class Insecta; order Trichoptera; family Phryganeidae; genus Agrypnia; species Agrypnia vestita. Next base: position 53,162 of record JADDOH010003222.1, on the reverse strand, counting down.
CATATTTAAACACAAAAGGCATAAAGTCAATACCATGGCCATTACCACGATTTTTATGGGTTTTAATTCATTTTAAAGTTCTATACCTACCTCTAAAAAAACACCCTTGTTATTTCTATACCTACCTCTAAAAAACACCCTTGCAACATTGTAGATTGCACCCCGTCAATTTTTAAGTGATTAATATTATTACTACCTTTCTTAAAAGAAAAAGTTAAAACTCGTAGCGTCTGCTTGTCTGCCGAAAAAATTTTGCATCGATTTTTAACCCTTTTCCCGTGATCCAATCGAGCTGAAACTTTACAGGCAGACTCGTGGCGACGATCAAAATGATCTAACAAATTTTCGTTTAAAAAATTTAATAATTATGGTATAATTTTCGATTTTACGAAATTTTAACGATTCATACATTGTTTAATTTTCGAGCCCGACGAGCGGAGTAGGCGCGAAACCCGTTTCAATTCAATTCAATTCAATTCAATTTTTATTTATTACATAATATGTACATTACAAACTTCATGTTTAATGCATACATATTATGAATTTATACACATATATATACATACATACACATATACATATACATACATATATACATACCCATATACATATTGTATATTAAAATAACAATTTATTATTAAGTAATTAAAAGTGACCTGTACAATCTGGTCAGAGGTGTAGGAGAATCCTGCTTCGGAAAACCCCCTCAGACACATGGAATATATCAATATCCAAAGCGATTTTGTTCAGCATAGCTGTAGCTTTTCCAACAGGCATAACCATCGGCAGGTTGGTCCTGTATATTGGAATGTGAAACAATCTATGCTGACGATGTCTAAGGTAATTATCAGGAACATACAAACCAATGCTCTGCATAATTTCAGTATTGTCGATCGTACCGCGCAACAATCGATAAAAGTGTGTAATCAAATACACATTCCTTCTAGTCTCTAAACTATTGTAGCCAAGCATACCCTGGAGAAACTCGGTTGGGTAAAGCCAAGGATAATGCCCGTACTCTCTCATGTAGAGATATCTCAGAAACTTCTTTTGGACTTTCTCCACCATAAGAGAGTACTTGCTCTCATGTGGCCCCCAGATCATCGAGCCACTCTCGAGTCTACTCCGCACCAAGGAGTTGTAAAGAGTTCTCAGTACGCGGGTATTCTCGAAAACCCTGGCAGTACGCAGAACAAATCCTAACATTCTTAGAGCATTACCACTGATCGTCTCTATGTGATCGTGAAATGTCAGGTTGCTTACAAATCTAACACCTAGATCTTTAATATTCGATGTTCTTGTCAGATTTTGGTCGTTCATTTTGTAGCGAAAAAATAGAGTTTTTTGGGCCCTAGTGAAGGATGTAACCGAACACTTGGAAACATTAAACAAAAGTTTATTTCGTCTTCCCCATTCACATATATTTGATATATCTGCTTGGAGAAGATGAAAATCGTCCAAAGTTGACACCTTTAAGAAAAGCTTTAAGTCATCCGCAAATAACAGAAAGCGCGAGTTTAAAATTACATTTTTTATATTATTGATAAAAATCGAGAACAACAATGGACCCAGGTTAGATCCTTGCGGGACACCCGAGAAGGTATAGAAGTACTCTGACGCGAATAGACCGTAAGAGACGTGAGAAAGAAAGACGTTCAATGAGAAAGGGAGTATAATAAAAACTTTGTTTTTATGGGTTAGATTTCTTTTATTTCGAAATCTATATATAGGTAGGTACTAACTTTATAATGAGAAAAAATAACAACAGATGTCTCTAGCAGAGCCCAGTGCAATATATGAAATGTTTTCGATTCGAACATACATAGAACTTTAAATTACGATGAAATTGATGAACGTTGCATCGTGTAGAGTGATCACTTAAGCCAGCTCATGCAGGTTGTAAGCCCTGAGTCATCGTATAAGAGACTTCCATCCACATCTCTCATATACAAATAGCTTCGTCTCTGTCCTTAATTGATTATATTATTGTTTTCCAATTCCAATATCTGACATTACAAATTCACTTTTCAACCTAATCTACTCGTAACATGACATACTTAATCGACTTTTTATGGAATATGGACCGGGCATCGGACAGTTTTGTAAAATACTCGGTTGGCTTAATCATAGTGATAATAATAATGATGGATAGTTCGTAAAGCGTCGTCATCGTAAAAATTTCACTTCAAGTGCGTTTTGCACAACAACTATTTAGTAGTGATGGTCAAACAGTTATTTTAACCGGTTACACACGGTATATAGTAGTTATTTGAGTTTTGTTTCTGATTGTGTCGATGACTGATAACTGTGATATAACTGTTGTCTAATGTCTAGTACCGATGGTTGGTTGGGTGGTTGCCTGTCGAATTCCGAAAAATCAGTTACCAATACAATCAGATCAGAAATCTCAAATAACGATATTTGCAACTATTGGACACTAGATCTTTATCATATTGGTATTTATGTCACGACCCCCCCCACCCCCTTTCTTACTCATCATACACCTTTCAGTTCAGACCTACCGCTCGATGAGTGAAAACTGTTGTCTTGTCTAACCTAACACAAATTTAATCGACCTCTCCGCTCCCGATCCCGGCGATTTGCGTCGGGAACAATGTGTGGGGGGTTGGTGTTGGTTGAATCGACCCCTTGTGTGGGTCGAGAAGCTACCCCCTACGTGCTGCTTCTTATGATTTGAAAAGGGGTCACCGCCCTGTATTTATGAGTTCAGGGTTCTTTTGTGTTGTAGCTGATGAGAATGAAGTCGCGGTCAGTTTGACAGGATTCATTTAAAATGTAAACAATGTATAAAGTACAAGTGTAACAACGATGGTATAAAAACACAGTATATATGAAGTTAATAGGCGAGAGCTTTCGCTCGATGTAGAGTTCTCCGAGATATGATTTTTCTTTATCTAAATAACGTCACGCTTGTTTCTATCTTGTCGTCCTAGGCGATGTTACACTAGAGATCGTTCCTCCCTTTCGTGTCTGTGTTTAAAGAAGCCGGATGTGAAGAAAATATGGTGAGATACAATTGTAATTACGAAGCACATAAAAGTCTAAATTATGTTAATCGTGTAATAAGTGCTTCCGATTTGAATCGAGGCAATGTTTTAATTTTTCATCCCCGCGACCCCTCCGTGTCCGCCCGGGTGGAGCGGTGATTGTTACGGCGTAGAGGGCATCAGCGTAAATTTGCAAATGATTTATCGAGCGCTCGGCGGGTTGCGAGTAATTCGCTGCGCGCGTTTCGGAAGATTTGGCAATTATGAAATTGGCGAGAAAATTGTTTGTCCGCGCCGCCGGCCTCCGCTGTAAATCTCCTGCTGACGGCTCCGCGAGCCGGTCCTCGTGTCCCCCAAACAATTTATCCACCAGTTCGCTAAACTGATAATTCAGACTGATGTACCAGACATACGTCAAGAGAAGAATAGGTATTTGATACCCTTCTGGGAAACCGGAAAAAAAAACTAACCTAAACAGATTCCAACGACAGCAAAACAAAATACTAAAAATGGTCTATTATCTGAAATACCGGACACCAACTGTAGGGTATTTGTCATTCTTTCTAAATATGGAGATCTTCGTGAATCCCTAGAGCCTCCAATCCGAATATTCGAAACTCGAATATATTCGCCTGTATTTAAGTATTCGTTATTCGAATACTTTAAAAAGTATTCGCTCATATTAATATTATAAGATTTTTAATATTTTTCCAAACGAAACTAAGATTTACGAACCCTGAAATTTAATCGCAAAGATTTTCAGGTACATATACCGCTTTCGGACGTCTTTTGCATTTGCCTTTTTTTAAAGTCATGCTTATCTTATATATCTTATATAGTTTTATTACAAAAAGCACTTACGGTTAAGACACAATGGAGTCGGCTTTTTCGACTTGCTTGCTTGAGCCGACAGCAAGAAGTTGTATACAAAATAATTTGAAAAAAAAACTAGCACGTGGGGTGTGAGATATGAAGTAATATAAACATATCTTTAATTAAACATATCTTTAAAATTAAATACTAATCGCACTACATTCAAACACTAAATATACTATACACATAAATGTACATGTAAAATATACTTAAATGCAAAAATACATGTTACTAGACCGTGCCGAAGACACTTGTAATTGGGATAATGGGCATAGTCTTCACTATAATGTTTATTATCAGAGTATCATGTACCTATTATCCTGTTAGTGTCTCTAATAAAAAAATAAAAAAAATATCTAAAATTTTGTCAGTTATTGAGAGAATACTGACTCGTCTGTATCTAATTTTTTATTGTTTTTATATATGTATTGTATTTACAAAATTGAAATATACTTTGTTGTTTTTTTTTTAATTTGTATTTCTAAATTCAACTTTATTTTTCAATGTATTTTTTGTTGTTTTTTATAACATATATTTTTAAAAGTTAAAATAAATTAATTCTTTACAATTATTAGTTTTTTTTTAAATATATAGAATGTATTTATCATCCGAAGTATATTATTGTTTTCTTAAAAATTTTACGAATATATTCGAGTATTCGAATATATCATCGTTAACTAATCGATATTCGAGTAGTTGGAATCACGAATATTTGGAGGCTCTAATCCCCACCCTCTTGACTATCCAATCGTCTTGGCATCGCTGCAGCATCATCGTTGACGGTTTCCTTTGCATCCGTGCAAGACTGATCCTCATTGTTAGTGCACGGAGCAACCGCCATCATGTGGAGGACAGGGAAGTGGGACCCGCCACAGACCCAGGGCCGTTCTATGAGCACAAGCTCCCGTATAAGCCCTACACTTTCGCCATCCAGATTGGCATTATTTTATTGCTAAAGCGGTTTTTTCGCTCGTACGGCGCGGCGAAAACACCGAAAAAACCACGTCACTGTCTCCGGGATGCATCTTGTGGAGGACGGTGTGAAGTGGGACCTATCACAGACCCAGGGCCGTTATACGACCAATAGCTCCCGTATCGGCCCTGAATTTTCACTATCTTTTTTTATATCTATTCTGAATTTTTTTAATGCTAAACGGTGGAGGACAGAGGAGTGCTGGTGCCATTTGGACACAGCGGTAACCGATGCGAAGCGGTTCTCGATTCCAGATATCGAAAGCTTGACCAGCCGACTGCCAGGCGCGTGGCTGCATTGCTACCCAATCGCGATCGTTGTAACGTTCACAAGTAATATTCCTGTAACCCGTTCACCTGAAGCAATATTCATAAACCTCATTACCAAATAGTGAATATTATTTAACCGCCAAATATTTTTCTGCCTGTCTTACTAACTTTGCCACACACATGTTGTCCAACATTGCACAGGCAGCACTATACACTGAACACCGACAGATCTTTCGGTCGGGTCGGAATCTTTCCTCGCACACTACGGCATTGGGGGATCTCCCGTCTACCAATGCGTTTCATCGTTCACAAACCCGCCATTCCCTTGTAGAGATATTTAAAACAATTTTACATTTAAGATTGTTATATTGTTAAATGTTCACATTAAATTGATACTCTAAAATATACATTATGTGCATGTTTATGCTAGAGCAGGTCGAAGACGCTTGTAATTGGGATAATGGGATGAGTTTTAAATAACAATGTATTGTTCTTTATATATCGTGTAGTTACCCATTATTCGGTTATTGTCTCATTATATATTAATAAATAATATAAAAAATATGTGAAAATATCAAATTAACTTTTTTGGAATATCATTTTATATTGTTACTTGTTCAACTCGACAATTAAAAAACTATTGTTTAACTCTTTACAAAATATGCGAACTTTAAAATCAGTTATCTGCATTATTGATGGTATTTTTCTCAGTGTTAAATATTTTCTACTTATAAGTAGTGTTGTTTTATAAGTAGTCGAGTAACCTCGGATGGAGGAATCCTTATCGCTGCGGAATGCAAGGAAAAATTCTCGCAAACACTCTAAATGTATTGAATAATCTCGAAGGTTCGAAAAACCAACGTGTTTCGTATAAAAAGTGGAGTCAGTGCCGCGGCGCATTATCACCATATTATAACCAACGATAAAACTGACTGCAGTGTTCCCAACACGCAGATTAATCGAAGCGATTAATTGTGAAGTATTTATGAAGAGAATTAAACAGAATATTCTAGCAAGCGATAGTAAAGTGTTTCACACAGAAGAGTGATTAATTGCAAAATAGTGTGACTTAAAGTGACTTAGTTACTTAATTTATTAAAATAATTAAAAAATAGATGATTAATTTCCAGTGTCTTCATTTGCCTCCCACAGCCACGTTCCGTGAATTTGCATTTTTCTATATTCCACTTAATTTTGTGTTTTTTTTTTACACCGTGGATCTCTATTAATGGTCTACTCATTGTCTATTGCTACTTGCCCTTTTAATTATTGTACAAATAAAAAACAAACAAAAAGAGATAAAAAATACAGTTGTGTTTGTGCATCCAATTGGCAACGCTGCTCTCGACAGTTGAGTTTGATCGGATGAGGATGGTTCATTTCGGTGTAATATATCATTTGGAAATGATTAAATGAAGTGATATTGATACTATTTCACATTTTTAATAAACTATTCGGAATCGTCTGATTCATGAAATCCCCAATAGTGATAATTTCGAATGTCCCTCAGTAACTTTCTATCCAATAGCTGATCTCGTTCCGTTTTCAAAACTAGTATGATTTCAAAATCGTTTTAAAATGAGATGAAAAAATTGAGTTTGAATTACATTTTAAATATTTAGCTTAATTAGTTCATCCATTACTGTACCGCATATGTCATTGATATTAATCATTAATCAAAATATATAATTCTCTATGTAACAATGTCCGTTACTAATGCTACCAGATGGCACAAATAATGATGAGGTGTATAAAATGAAGTAAGCACAAAAAAGTATAATTCTCTACGTAACAATGTTCGTCAATAACTGTAAGAAGCAAAAAAGCATAATTCTTCATTTAATAATGTCCATCATTGACGTTATCAAGACGCTAAGCTACTCTAGATTACCTGTTCTCACAGCCTAAACCGGTGGTTGAAATATACAGTGTTATTTGGAAAACATTAATAACCTTGCAAGACTATATTCTTGCCTTGATTATGAGTCGAAAATGTTCAAACAGCCATGACCTAATATCAATAGTTATGGAGGTACGCGACATCAAAGTTTCCTTTTTTCTTTCAATATTTCTGACTTATTTTTTGTAAAATGTTGGACTATAATTACAGTAACTTAAATCAAATATAAAAAAATAATTCCCTTTAATACAAGTCAAATAAAATAATAAAAACCTTCGAATTCCAATTGGAAAATTTTTCGGGGTTTTATCATTTTATTTAACTTGTATTAAAACAAATGAATTTATCGAAATCTATATACGTTATTGCAATGATAATTCAACTTTTGTCAAAAATAAGTCAGAAATATTGAAAAAAAATGTAAACTTTGATATTGCATAACTTCATAACTATTGATATTATAGGTCATGATAGCTTGAACATTTTCGACTCATAATGAAGCCAGGATCATAGTCCTGCGAGGTTATTAATGTTTTCCAAATAACCCTGTATAATAAAAAAAACGTTATTTTTGATGGGTTATATATGTTATATATTTTTCACAGAGACAGAGTTAATTTATAGGAAATTAAGTATGTTAGCCTTTCGATATATAGGGCTATCATATGATGAAATTAAAAATCAAAACCTTCCGAATATTTCGGAACATTTTCGAATACTGACTAATTTCCAATTGGATTGAATTGCTAGGCGGTAATGCAATCATTGCAAATCGAATTATTCGGCGCCGTGCCGCTGTAATTCTTGCATTACCTACACAAGCTTGTTAGATTTCAATATATATCGCTTTGAAAATTCTTTGCTACGAAACATTTCGACAGCTCCTACGTATAATATCGTAACCCACAAATCGACGATTTTTAGTTTTTTGTGTATTTCATATGTATTTAATTATATCTTTATTTCCAAGAAAGAAAAAAAATATTTTGCAATAAATAACGTTTTCTTCGGACGTATTTTATCGTATCTCAAACAATCACATATTTTTTACGAAGTATACTATGGTATGTAACACTTACGATAATTTGCGTTGGAAAATAACATAAGATAATTTTATTGTATGTAACACTTACGATAACGTACGTTGGAAAATAACATAAGATAATTATCGTATGTAACACTTACGATAATTATACGATATTTATCATCAGTATAGTCATTTATACGATATTTTACATCGCGTCTTTTCCGAAGTTAAATATTGTAAGTCATTTATACGATATTTTACATCGCGTCTTTTCCGAAGTTAAATATTGTAAGTCATTTATACGATATTTTACATCGCGTCTTTTCCGAAGTTAAATATTGTAAGTCATTTATACGATATTTTACATCGCGTCTTTTCCGAAGTTAAATATTGTAAGTCATTTATACGATATTTTACATCGCGTCTTTTCCGAAGTTAAATATTGTAAGTCATTTATACGATATTTTACATCGCGTCTTTTCCGAAGTTAAATATTGTAAGTCATTTATACGATATTTTACATCGCGTCTTTTCCGAAGTTAAATATTGTAAGTCATTTATACGATATTTTACGTCGCGTCTTTTCCGAAGTATAATATCGTAAGTGCATTTCTACAAAAACCTTTAATAATTTCGACTTTTTTGTGATAATTTATGAAACTACAGTATAAAGTAAAATATAGAAACGAAATTTCAAAAAAATTGGGCAATATTTAGATTTATACCGGACGAAAATATGTTCAAAACCTTCTCCTGTAAAATTGAATTTTGTGGGTTACGATATTATACGTAGGAGCCGTTTTATTTTTTATTTTTTTAAAATACATTTTTTTACAGTAAAAATAGCGACAGTTTTTTTACCATAGTATTTCTCTTTTACAAGAGTAATACAACTCGTGAGTAGGAGAGGAGTATCATTATAACGTATTAAATAGTAAGTAGAACATAAATGTATATAAGAAGAAAATAGTAACTTATAAATATGTGATAACAATAAGCAAACAATTAAAAAATGAATATAGTAAAGAGAAAAATATAATAAAATTTTAAGCAAAGATAATAACAGTGTACACTATAAATAATAGTTAATTTAAAATTATCTATTATTAAAGAAATACTCTATAGAATTATATAATAAAAAAAATGCACAATTAAGTAAAATGTAAGTAGATAACATAATATATAATAAAAATTTAATTAATTCTGAGTATATTTTTTAATATATTTTTTAAAAGCCTCATATTTTTTTTCAATTCTCATTTTAACAGGTAATTCGTTGAACCATTTCACACCTCTAAATGTATAATGATGCTGGGCAGTTGTGGTAAATACTACAGAGATACGCAATTTACCAAGATTTATGTTTCTGCTACTTGATACTAGTTGGGTCATTATTTTGAAAATTTTTATAAAGTTGTAAAATGCAGCTTTGTTTGTAGATAGTTTGTAATGTGGGGACTTGTAATTTATTGAAAACCTCTGAAGTCGGATAATCCTTAGGTTTTATTTATTGAGTCGGACGTTTAATTAGTTTATTCAATTTGTTGGTCCATTGATTTGATCGAGTAAGTTTTCAATAATTTGCGAACGAGTATATTCAATGATTTCGTTAATTTATTTAACCGGTCGTATGCCGCCCGTACGTAACGCGGAATGTACGCTGTCTGCCGCGCAATTTCACACACGATTGCTGTTTTTTTAGACACTTTTTTGTGATGGTTATATTCATGTAAAAATCAACAATTATCGCTAAGAAGTTGCAGTTTCTGGTTTCTCAATATACAGACTTCAATAATTACTTGTACAATAATTTCTTATTCAGTAATTACGAAAATAAGTAACGAAATTTACTGTCAGAAATGTACGCACATGTTTATCGAATAAAACCATGGAAGCATTAAAACTAAAGAAATTGTATTTCAATATTTTCGTTCTAAGTATATCAAAGAATATAAAAATACTTAATTTTAACATTTTTTTATTTAAAAAAACACTTTTTTTAACAGATAAATAACACAATTACTGCGCGGTTCGAATACGACATTTGGAATGATTTTTTGTCCGGTTTTCGCGGCAAATGAGGTTACTTGACGAATAGAACTCATTTATTCATTCAAAAACTTGAGATATAACCAATAAGAAGTTTTAAAAACTCATAAACAGAGGTAAAATAGGTAAAATTCGCTCAAAATCATCGATACCTACTCATCATCATCATCAATGGCTCCACAGCCCATTGTGGGCCTTGGCCTTCTCCAACATTCCTCTCCATCTTCGTCTATCCTGACATGTGCTCCTCCGATCCCTGATGCTTATAGTTTTCAAGTCCCGCTGCACTCCATCCAGCCATCGGAGGTTGGGTTTACCAACGCTGCGTGTGCCTTGGGGCTTTGTGTAGAGAATCTTTTTTGGCATTCTCTCTTCACTCATCGCAGCCTCCCTATTTTGATAAATTTTATTATATTGGGCTCGTTGTAAATATTCTAGACCTCCTCGTTGTATCGTATTCTCCAAATTCCGTTTATTTGTAGGTTCTGGGCCGAATATTTTTCTTTCAAATACAAGGAAAGACATTTCATCCTTTTTAATCAATACCCAGTTTAGCAGATGGGTTGTATTGTATTATGAATCAAATCAAAATGTCACCAGTGTGGCGGATATGATTTGATGTAATGTGCGTGTATTCGCGAAGGAATCAGTGTGACTGTGCACCTCTGCCAAAATGCACAATCAGTCTGATGCATGTAGAGTGAACGCTGAAGGCGCGTGTGTTAAATGTGCGTGGAGGCGTGTGACAAGGCTAAGCGGGATGTGATACAGGATGAATAGAAAGAAGTACTCACAATTAACTCGTTGGTTTATTGAAGTCACAAAACTTAATATGTTGGAGAATGTGTTATACAACAATATACGGATCGCGAGTTTGAGCGTGGTATCGCGGGCGACGGTCGATGAGAGAATGTTTTTGGCGACTCGGGCTTCTCGTTGGGTGATGTCCCTCGAGCGCGATTGGTCCTTTGGGACGCTCGAGAGACTAGAGTCTAAGCAGGTCTGGCTCCACCTCACCAGCATTCAGAGACATACGTTAATACAGGACGTAATAGTGTCTTATAGATGGTAACTTTTGTTTTCCTTGAAAGCATTCGGGATGCGAGATATCTTCACAAATCGAAGAAACATTTATTTGCCATGTGTATTCTGTGTTTGATCTCGGTTGATGTGTCACTTGCATTGGTCACTATCGATCCTAGGATTGTGATCGGAGTTTGGTTATTCATAACTGTTTTAGTGGCAGGCATATACAGGGTTATTTGTAAAACATTAATAACCTCGCAGGGCTATATTCCTGCCTTGATTATGAGTGGAAAATGTTCAATCTATTATGACCTAATATCAGTAGTTAAGGAGATATGCGACATCAAAGTTTGCATTTTTTTTCAATATTTATATCTTATTTTTTGTAAAACGTTGGACTATCATTACAGTAACTCATATCGATTACGAAAAATTTATTCGTTTCAATACAAGTTAAATAAAATGATAAAGACCCTGAAAAAATCCAATTGGAATGTTTTCCAATTGGAATTCGAAGGTTTTTATTTTTTAATTTGGCAAACTATGCAAAAAAATGCAAACTTTGATGTCGAATATCTCCTAAACTATTGATATTAGGTCATAATAGCTTGAAAATTTTCGACTCATAATCAAGGCAGGAATATAGCCCTGCGAGGTTATTAATGTTTTACAAATAACCCTGTATATAGTCTTATCGGAGTTGATGCGTAGTCTTATTTCCTTAGTAGCCCTCTCCATCTCAACAAATGTCGGTACAATCAGATACAAATCCCAAATAACTGTTATTGCGAAACCGGTTAAAATACCACCACAACTGCCCATGAGAATTTTCTGTCACGTTACGCCGAGGGTTGGATAAGATTTTTTTCTGGGAATCGCCTACCCCATGGAGCTTGCAATACCATTGCTTCTTGCAGTGGCTCCTCTGTTCTCACAGGTGGTTAGGGTCAAGGAGAGATTCGGCCCTGTGCCCTGTATCCTACCCTCGAAGCTGCGTGATGGCTCCATCGTTCCTGGAGGGCTTAGGAATTAATTTTCCTCGCGTGTCATTAGGTCCGCTTGTTGCGCGCCACGCGGAGCGGGGGTCGTTGAAGGGATGCTAATTTAACCCTTAATGTGCGGAGAATATGAATACAACGCAATTAATGAAATACACGGTCTCCTGTTTTTAAAACTCCGCTTTTTATTTTATTGCTAAATGAATACAGCATCGTTAGCGAAATATGTAATCTCCTTTAATGCGCCCTCTTTCTGACATAAGCCTGGCTCTGAGACACATAAAACGTGGTTGATCACTAGGGTGGGTCTGATATGGTGACAGTGATTGTTTATTATTATTATTTATTTATTTATTTATAAGCAACTAAGCTTTTACTTCGAAGAATTGTTCATTTACAAAAGAAAAGTGAAATAAACATTGTAACTCAAATATTTTTATGTTCTTGTGATTATCATAGGGTCCTCGTATACGTCAGAACATACTCGATAAGTACTGGAACCTGATATAAATCTTGTGTAATTAAAAAAGTGAAAGTAGAAAAATGATTCAGAATATTTTGAGTTTGTCCAAATTTTTCGGAACAGAGTACTGGATTTTATCCCAGGGACATCAAGATATATTATAGGTGTCTCATAGAGACGAAATTATTTTTTTTATGGTAAAAGTAGGTATGGAAGTCTTTAGGTATTCATAGGGCTTACGATCTATCGTGGTATTCTATCATGGGTGAAAATGGTGAACGTTACATTGTGTAAAGTGATCACTTAAGCCGGTCGTAAGCCCTATGAACACCCAAAGACTTCCATACCTACTTTTCCCATAAAAAATATATGACGTCTCATACCATAAATATACAACCACCAATCCAATAAATATACCACCAACAACACACACTGACGTGGTGAGTCTGCCGCGTAAACAAAACTGAGATACAGGTCATCGCATCGTCAGCACACACATACACAGCTAGACTTCAAGAGAGTTCTTTGTTCTTAAAACATATAAAACTAGCCAACGCCCTGTACGGGCAGGTCAGTCTCTCAACTATCTCCGGTGTAGGCCGGAGGCCCTGTTCCGTCGAGTCCTTATCATTGTGTTTGTTATCGTATTTATGTATAAATTGTAATAATTGTTTTATCAGTAAATAAATTAATCAAACATTCACGACTCTGGAGAATTCCCGTTACACAACTTTCTCCTCATTCATCGATCACCACAGATTGGTGACTACCGAAAAATATAATTTAGATGTTAGATAATTAAAGTGTGGGCTCCAAACTGCCATTCCATATTCCAATTTTGAACGAATGATGAAATTGTACGTTTGCTCGATGCACTTCTCATTCGAAAATCCTTTTGATATATGTGTTACGAAACCTAAAAGCTTATAACACGTTGTAACTAGTTGGTTTATGTGACTTGAGAAAGTCAGTCTGGCATCAAAGACAATACCGAGATCCTTGATCTCAGCAACGCGTGAAATTTTTTTTTATTGATTGTATAATCGAACTTTATTGGTGTTACTGAAAGACTATAAATGGGACATGCACACTTTTTTATATTAAAATGCAGCTTGTTCTCCTCAGTCCAGTCCACTAACGCATCTAAGTCTTTTTGTAAATTGATACATTCACGTATACTCGTAATCTTAGAATAAATTTTCCGTAATAATAAATAAAATAAAAAAATAAGTCATCCGCACATTTCGCTGTTTTTATCCTGTCTTGTATATCATCTATCATAATCAAGAACAGTAAGGGACCAAGGGTTGATCCTTGCTGAATTCCTGAGTATGCTGGGAAAACTGTTGAACATTTGTCTTCTATATATATATATATACATGTTGGAATCTGACCTTCAGGTATGATGCCAAGAATTTTAATAAATTGTGGTATCTTCCTTAGAAGTATATCGTGATCAACTCGTGACATCTATAAAATGTCATTAAGAAAATTATGAAAACTAGCAGGAAAGCAATCGGCTTGTTTGCTTACTGCTTTGCCGATTGCTTACTGCTAGGCCCTGCGGGCGGCTATTATGGCCGCTGCGCGGCCAATTGTGTTTGCTGTGCAGCAAATACAATTGTTTACCTATGCCTACGTCAGCCGCTTCGCGGCCAATTGTATCTGGCAAATTTCTACTTTTAATTACGGGTAGTTTAGATATAATTAAGACAAAGTATTTATTCAGTATTTCTATAAGTCAGAGCGGAATAAACCACAGTTCGATAGGTAGGTACCTACTTTCTTCTCTTCTCGCAGTGTTAATTACTTTTATACAACATTATGAAAAACCAAAAATGTAATTAAAATTTCAACAAATAAAATATTCTCGACCGTAAAAAAAAATTCGATTCTGCCAGGATTCGAAACTGGAATCCTTTGATCTGTAGTCAGACGCGTTATCCGCTGCGCCACACGACCCAACGAGCACCATGGCAAAATTATTGTATACAAATAGAAATCATCATCCAAATGCAGAAACGTACGACATTGTTTGGGGTAATTAATATATTGATACATAAATGTCGGTCATCATCTTCGCGTTACTGCAATTTAATTGTCAGTTGAGACTGAAGGGGGTGAAAAGGATGAACTCTTGAGATGTTGCTACTACTCGAGTACTGAAGACCACTCCAGCGTGAGTGCCAAGTGGGGGCGTGCGTCACACGAGCCTCTCACAAGCGCGGAGAGCACAAAGCTAAGTGTTCTAATACGGAAGAGCACTGTGCGCTTTTCACACTTTAAATTCCTTATTTTCAGTCGATATATAATAACAATTAAAAACGAGCGAGCCTTGCAGTAGTCGCGTATGATGTGTAACATTTGACATCTCACAATTGAAAATATCAATTGAGCAGCGACAGAAATTAACCTCAAAATTTAAAAAATGCTCAAAACAGAAATATTTATTTGAATAGTTATTCATTGTTACTCACCTGCATTTTTTATCAAAGATCTGCACTTTTTTCAGACACTTATAATTAATATATAATATTCGTTTATAATATATAACATATAGGTATATTAATATATAATTAGTAAATACATGTAAAGGAAATCTATGTGCATTTTTTAATATTGTATTTTGCCGCACTGTGAGCTGTCATTAAAGAATTTTGGCAATGTCGATAAAACAGTGCACTATGTTGGTGGATAGAAAAAAAAACAAGTGACAGCTGTGTTCGATCAACTTGCCAAATAAATATTTGACATATGAAAGAATAAACTCTTAATGTAGTTTCTTTATTAACAAAGAAACACAAGAAGGTTTATTTTCTTTAATTTTGTCAATCCCTACATAGTTTATAATACATTTATTAAAACAGTACCAATCTCTCGGAAAATGGGTTGATACCATCTGGCGGCCAACTCTATCACCGCGCGCGCTCATTGGTCAAATGAAATCTCGCGCGCTTCCCCGGCGTCTAGTTTCCTGTTACGCATTTCCATTCATTTCCACGAAATCACTCCCACAGATTGCAGGAAAGCGAGAAGAAAGTTGTTTCACATCAAAAAATAGATGAATAAATTAGAAAGGTTTAACGATTTGGTCAAAACCAGGATGCGAATACGGAACTTTTCACGCAAGAAATTGCCAAATCAATTTCGCTGTGTAAACTGCCGATTACGAAGAATTTAAGACTTATACAGATATGTGTCGTCTATTATTTCATTTTCAAAAAGCGTTCAGTTTTATATTTCGCAATAAAACCTTTGAGTAATACAAGCCAGGGAACGCCAGAAAAAATCAATCCATTTTAATTTAATGCGGAATACATTATAACCTAGTTTTAAATATCAAAAACCTCTGTTTTTATTTACAAAAAAAGCATGTAGTTGTTTTATGCCGTTCTGCGTCTTTTTTGAATAAACGTACCTTGTCTCTTGAACTTTGCTTCCTTTCTCAAAAATTTGCCTATGTCTATAAATTTACCTATATCTGTGAAACACCACCTTGAGATTGAAAAAAAAAAGTTTTTTTTTGCTTTATCTTATAGTTTCAAGTTCTAAAAATAATTTGAAACAACGCATTCCAGAGTTGTAAAAATTGGCTTAGTTATGTATAGCAATTTGAAGGTAGAGTGGTAGGTGGAGAAAATATTGCGAAAAATATTAAGCCGACTTTGTTTAAATAACATGATGCGATGCATACAATTTTGTTGTTACTGAACAACAAAACGCCGTTTGCTTTTCTTTCATTTTCTTCTGCGTTTTACTCAAAACTCATTTTTTTAGACTGGTGGAGAAAATATTGCAAAAATTGTTAAGCCAATTTTGTTCAATTACGACGCATACATTTTTTTATAAACTGTGCCGTTTGGTTGTCATGGATTTTAACTGGGTAGGTCCAATTTTTTAAGAAAAATATGAAAATCATTTTCAAAACTGATCTAAATCGTGCGATGGTTATGTAAAAAATGATTTGAATTTGATTTTTTGATGCCTCAAAGTGGTGTGACCCAAAGTGGAGTTCATTGAAGATTTTGGCGTCTCCTTCCTTCCGGAGCCCTGGGCAGCCACTGTCTTCGCCGGCAGCTGGATCCCTGGCTATACATCGGCAGCCGTGGAGGTATGCAGAAAAAATACGATTTTGTTTAAATATTATTTATTTAAAAACATTAAACTGGAGACATGTATTTTCCAATCATTATTTTGGTAAAAAATACACAAAGTCAACTGAAATGTAGAATTTTTCCTCGACACACCTCGAGGGCGATTTGTTACTTAAAACCTCAAACAAATCAGAGTTTGAATTCTATTCTACTTTCTCTTATTTAATTGTTAAAGTAAGACTCAAATGATTCCGCGCAAGGGGAGAAAATGTGACGTAGACACGTGACCCTGGACGAATCGTCACGACGTCTACCGGAGATGGCGGAAAGCTTTATCAGTTGCAATCAGAACCTGCTAAATATTACAATACATATTTATTAATTGACAAATACATTATATCATAATACATGCATAGTCGCAGATTCTCGATACAGGTTCATTTAGCAAATAATTCTGGCTTACAACATCTCAAATCTAATATAAAAACACTGCAGTAGAATGTCTCGTGGCGCTCGTACACGGAGGAGATTTGTCTCGATTTGTTTCTAGTATACCTGAGAGCTGTCACCAGGGTCGGCCTGAAATATTGCGTATCAATAAGGATCAAAGTTGAGTACTGCCAGAAATCAAGCGTAAAACCCAATTAAAATGTAGGTACCTATTTAATTTATTTTACAAAAATATTGTCATTAATATATGAATGCAACACAAGGATACTCTGCTGTTCTGCAACAGCATAGAATACTGAAATGGATGAGTACATCATCAGCGTGTCAAAGATCCCTTCAAAGCGCCAGAACTCCTCCAAAAAATATCATTTTAAAATTCACAAGTAGTAGATTTAGACTGGAGATGAACGAATATCTCCATTCTTCAAGAAAAGGTTGACCTCAAAAAGATGGAGGGCAAGAGATCGATCTTTAAAAGATGAAATATTTTGACGAGGTAACCCCGTATCTTCCTCTAAACACCATTCACTGTTTCCATTCAACAGGATTGGCAGTCCAAGCTTGATACATTACTGGAGCCTCGCTATAGCATACAGTTCGCAATGTAGAAGCAGTCTCAAGGACAACGATAGTCAGTCATAAGCACATCGATCGAGATAAGGGTGTTTTAATTACACAAATCTTCGATTCTTATTCAGGCCGGCTCTGACCAGCTGTTACATACCGACCATTATCGCCAAATCTCAAAGACGAGAGATCAAGTCTCATCCGTGTACGCGCGCCTCTAAAGTTGCCATCATGATTATGGTGGTCGCTAGAGCGTACTTCGGTCTACACAACATGACAAATTTCTACTCAAACTTTACAGTTTAGAATGTCATTCTCGTAAAAATTATTTCATTCGAAAGGAGGCGGTACTGAAAACGATGTAAATTAGCTTAATTATATCCTCTTCTTACAGTAACTTTGTCCTCCTGTTAGCGATTGTCTACACACTTAAATACGAATAGAACTAAAGAGAAATCTTTCAACAACAAAGCTGCGAAAGCGGAGAGTAAACTAAAGAAAACGTAACCAAACTCGTACACGTTCAATTCGTCTCGACCCAAAGTTCAAATTTTCCCAAAATATTTGTAATACACGCATTATATCTATTGGATTATATGAAAGTTGACTCAAATACAGTGGAAATCGGTTAACACGGAACTACAGGACCCAAGTGTTTTATCACGAATTTAAACTAATTTCATGTTAAAAATACTCTCCAATGTTATAACCGTAGTTCTATTAGAAATGGTCCTGGTAGAAACTACTTTAAACAAACACATCAAACAAATTATCACTATTTTTAACTAAATAATGCTACTAACATATTTTCATTGTAAATTTGTAATTATATAAAACGAGAAACGAGCAAATTCCTAGGAGATTCGTCTAATTTGTATTAATTTATTTTAAACTATTAAAATGAGCATTTTTACCAACAGTCGACAAATCGGTGGTAATCCTATTCGTTTTTCAATGTTGGTATGTGACAAGCGGCATTCCATTTAAGTTATACTTCTTTAGGTGCATTCTAGGTGAAATTTTTAATATGCAACGACATTCGCTCACACCACGCGACGGAAGTTTTCTCACCATTAAGTTATTTAATACAAATCTGTTTGTTTATAACCGCCATCTAGCGAAGTCCTACCGATGCTTTTCAATTCTGGCATCTGCGAAGATCGATAGATGTCGCCTCTGCTCTTTGCCGACGTAGAATAGGGATCTGTAGTCTGCGGATATCTCTTTAGTTGTCGGTTCTTGCAGCTTGTTAGTTTCGCGCTACCTCAGGTTCAAATAGTTCTGCATTTTATCGTACTTTGGCGATTGTGCTGTTTATTTTATGTATGAAGAAGTATAACTTCTGACGCGCGTGTAAGAACACACCCATTTTTTTTATAACCAGGTATCGGCCTCGTCAGTGCGACGTTGAGTCATGAAAAAGATATTCGAGCTAAAAGTTTTCCACTGTACGTAAACAATAATTTGACAACTCCGTGACAGACGAACATCGAAAGAAATTTCTGAATAGCAATATTATTTTACACTCTTAAATATGGTAACATTGATCTTAACCTAGGGACTTAGCCTACATTTATTGTTAGTATTATTAAACTCGGCCGACAACTGTTTGTTATATTTATATTACACAAATGTTTACTAAAATTTTTCATCCACGAAGAGTTCTCGTAAATCTGATTTTTATTTTTTGTAAGTCGCACTTGTTTTGTACTTGCTTAAACGTTTCATTTCTTCGTCTTCACTCCACTTACGGCTGACACCAGCTCCTGGGCTGGCTTCGCCGCAGTGAGGCGCTCCCGCTCGCCGGAAGAAACTATCGCTGGTGTTTCACTCGCACAGCTTCTGCTCTGTTCCATCAATCTAGTTATGGGATTGTAGTCGTGAGATGTCCTCAATTTGATGGGGACTTGTTTATAAAATATAGCATCATGGCAGACAACAACAGTGGCATCAGCGTTGAAGGAACGACTTCTTCCGCGAACGTGATTGTTAATATTAAAAAAAATATCATTTATAGATTCATTTCGCGATATCTAGCTTCTGCAACAGCTTGATAATGGATTTCTAGCTTGGTGGTATTGGTTCTCCTCGTTTGGGTTGATGCTTCTTTATTTTTCTGCCATGCTTTGGATTGAATGGTTGTCGCGAATCCTGGATCCTCGTTGTTTCTCCGTGCCGCAACAGCTCCGCCGACGGCCGCGAGGGGTCTACCAGTTGAAGTAGCCCTTGGGGCACTCCCTGGCGGAGCCGCACCAGCGCGTCTGCAGGGTGGGCGGGCAGGCCGTGCCTCCCCTGCGCGCCTTCCTCACCACCCTCCGCACCCTCCTGGTCTCCCCTATCCCGCACGTGCGGGAGCAGGATGACCACTCTCCCCACTCCGACACGCGGCAGTCTCTGGATGGACCTGAAAAACAAAAAAAAATGGAGATTCGCACACGGGGTTATTACAGTCGAATTGTGTATATCGGCTCCTGGGTTGCTTTGCTCAACTGGAAAGAGCATTAAAGAAGGAAAATACGTTTTCAATTTACCAAATATTATTTGAAAAAAATTACGATGATTCTTATTTAACCTAACCTAACCATTAGGTCTCCCCGTAGGGTCAATGTCATGGCTCAGCTTTTATATCATTCATATTCTTAGTTTTTAACATGGCTATCCTCCAATATTTAGCTTCCGCTGCCTTTAAATTTTTTTTACATTTCTTTCCTCTTTTATCCGTTGCACATGGCTAAACCATCTCAGCGATCCTTTCTTGTTTCTCTCTACTACGCTACAGAAATATTTTAAGGTCACGTTGACTTAGCGAGGCTTCAAACCAATCGTGATGTTAAAATGGTTGGAAAAGAGAAGTTCAAGAATAACTAAAGAGATGGTGTCTCTCACGTGTTTTGTGATGCAGATGCTTCCTCCTCTTGCCCCTGTAGGAGCGGGCGATACTGCTGAGGATAGCCTCCTTGTCTCCACGCGGCAGCTCGTTGTTCTCCCGCGGCTCCAGGGTGGTGTTCCTCTCCGCGTTCGGGCTGGAACAGAAGCGAGAGTCAATTCCTCTCCACACTATTTGAATTTTCTTATTTGAAATCAAGTAGGCAGAGATACGTTAAAATTTAAATATGCTCTAACTTTTATCTCTGGTGATCCTGCTATCACCAGCGATAAGGTAACAATGTCAGTTGTCACATGGTCATGATCCAGCGGATAGGCAATTTTAGGAAGAGGTGGCTGATAGTGCGGAGCTCTACAAGAAGTTCTAGAAACTGGAAAAGAATGGGTAGGGAAACCGCGGTGAAGGAGACCAAACCCTACCGAAGATAGTACGAAGTAAAGCCTTGGAAGAAGAAAAAAAATTCTAATATAAATTCAATATTCAAAAAAGTTCATCTACATCTACCAGAAATGCATCATGTCTACTAAATGAGGAGAAGATCTAACCAAATCAATACACATATCAAATCTCGACGTGTCTCACCGGATATGGATGTGCAATTTCAGAAATTATAGTTTCTGGTTGTTAACAACCAGAAATCAGGTTGTTATTAAAGCTTCAGTAACTCAATAAAGATGTTTAGCTTCGGCCTAAAAGTCCACTAATTCTTATGTTTATTAAAATAAATCAGTTACAATATACAGGTGAATAACGTAATATAAGTAAAAAAATGGTAAAATCAGTAAAATGATTAAGTTTTGAAAATTTCTAAGAATAACTTTAAATCTATCCACAAAGCTCATAAAAGCGGAAACTAAGCCTCGAAGAGAGGATGGTTTCCGCTCAATAATAGATTTATAATCCGGAGCTTTGAACCCTCAACAAAGGGTAAGACTGAGGAAAATAGAAACATCTTTGATGAATAGTGTGATGAGAAAGGGACCCAGAATGGATCCTTGTGGAACACCAGAAGTAACGTCGATTCACTCTGAACCATTGATGGTAGCAGATTACTGTCTGTTGGATATGTAGGAGACGAACCAGCTAAAGAGATTGCGTTTGATGCCGTTCAGTACAATGTTTTTGAGAACGATACTATGGCTTACTCTACTGAAAGCCTTCTTTGTTTATGCGTTACACGCTACGATCGACAGCCTTGTGTTATAAAATTTTGTGCTTAATGCTCTGAACTAACTGAGGGCTATAAAGTGATCCCTGAGGATGGCCGCATGTTAGGAAGTACCTGGCGGTGTATCTGTTCTCCGGGGTGGTCCTGTAGCCCCCCTCGCGGTCCACTATCCGGGGGGGCAGGCTGACGGCCCCCTGGGGGGGAGGCTGCGAGGGCGCGGCCGGCAGCGGCAGCGGAGGGTGCGGCTCCCGCTCCGCGCGCTCCTGCTCGATGGCCAGCGAGAGGGCATTGTTGCCATCCAGCACGTCGATGCTGTTGCCCGACGGTTGCTCCATCCTCAGCACTTCGTAGCTCCGGTCGTCTGACGTGTGGTGGAACGTCTCGGAGAGCTCGTATTCTCTTAGCTGTGGACAAAGACAAATCGGGTTGTTACTACTTTCCTGTGCATTCCTGTTTTCAACTTTCCTGTAGTCTATTTAAATTTAAAAAAATCAATTTATTAAATTTATTTATGTGAATATTTTAGACATGTTGAACAGAATATGTTGAACATGTTGAAGAATAAAATAAAAAATGGCAAGTCTCCAGGCAGCAAATACACTCTGGTATATAAAATTAGTCAAACACTATACATACTTAATAACTATAAAACAGAAGAGCTGAATATAATAAAGTTAACAACTTTTAATTATAGACAACCACATAGACTTAAAGAACTTATGATTTAAACAATTAAATCTCCCCCACAACACAAATATTTTCAGTTGTTAATTGAAGTCTTATATAACGAGTAATTATTTTCTTTACGTTAATAGAAACCATGTCCTTGTCATGGAGTATTTTTCTACATGCCACAAGCAACGTAATTATATAATTAAGCAACACAATTACACAATTATATCTGTTACGTGGTATATTTTGTTGAATTTGGAATTAGTGATGTTAAAGACGGTTATTTTAACCAGTTATATAATAATCGTCATCTGAGATTTGATTGTATCGTTGGTTGATAACTTATTTTTCGCAATTCCACTGTCAATCATCATTACTAGACAACATTTAAATTTCAGTTACCAATCATAATTGTTGCCATCGATACGTTTAGAAGTAAAAGTTGTAAAACAAAAAGGAATCGTAAATTTTTTAGAGGATTTTATAAATAAGAACCAAGAAAAGTAGTTTTTAACCCCCTGTCCTTTTACAGTGACGCCACTGACTCGGTGACCCACGAACTAGTAGTAAAAAAAATTAACAAAATTTGGCCCCTTCTCAAAAAGGTTCACTGCCATTGGTTTAGACGATAAACATCAAATGAAATAAAAAGTGTCGCTCTAAATCATCCCCAAGTACAAGATGAGACATCCTTTATAGTGTACACACGCGGGGTAGTTTGACAGGAACAGAAGGAAGACAGAGGTGGCCTGCTAAGCCGTGCGGTGCTGCAAGGCGGCGAGCCCATCCGTCAATATTGACAGGTAAACAAACATTGACTCGGAGTTCAGCCGCAAACGGGACGACCATTCATCAGCCAGGATCCGGGACCCGCCAGCAGGGCGGGATGTCAACAGCCTCCGAGCCGTATTGGACGCGGTGGGAGAAAATATTTGACAATATATTTATTCAATTGCCTGTTTTCAAATCTGTCCACATTGGTAAGGCGACATAATAATATTCTATTATAGTGGAAAAAGAACTAATGCATTAGCAAACTCTGTAATTCCCAGATTACACTCATTAGGGAATGAACATGCAGAGGCGGCTGACATTTTTGCTGATAGTATAACTGTGTATAGGACAAAGCCGATACAATTGTTTACATCTCAACGAAATGGAAATGGACAGTAAATTTTTCTGTATTATTATTTTATCTGTCCCATGTTTTTCTGTATTATTATTATTATTATTACCTTTTGACTATTATTATTGTAACTTTTAACTGTATTATTATTTTAACTGTCTTATGTTATTTTTAAATTTTTTAATTCTGTATATTCGTAAAAGCCCGTAAGGGCATTAAATAAATAAATAAATAAATAAATAAATAATAAAAATAAACAAATGTCTACCTCTCAAAATGATAATTAATTTAATATCTAATAATATATTTAATATCTATAATAATATCTTTCCTGAGGGCATATTTGACTTTCCATTGGTTCATAAATGCCGCTGCTCTGTGAAACTATATACCGACGCTACATGGCGTTGGTCACTGAGACTGTGCTCGCGCCGCGCCGGCGCGAGAAAACATAAACATATTTTTAAAACATTGTAACAATTGCTCTGGTTTTGATTGCGAACGGACATACCTATAATCGATTCGTAAATTTTGGAATCGTATTGTTTTCCGGGATTTCACTAGTTCATATTCTTTTCACGTGTTATTTGTGACGTGGAAGAACCAAAAGAATTCTCAAGATATCTGCAAAAGGACAGCGCAAAGATCCTGATCGGATAATTTTGTTGGTGAAGATAAATAGTGTACATGTCAGTGGTCATTTGTGGCTTAATTTGGTTTACTGACGTATGTTCTTCAGAGAGAGAAAACGTAATTTGACATTTTTTTGCATGATTATCATATTGAGAGGTATTATTATAGTTGAATATTAAATTCATCTAGGGGATGGCTATTTACACGCCGTCTATCCACAAGATACAGATATGCTCACTAATTACGAAAACTATAGCAGGGACAAAATTATAGCTCAGTTGCGTGTACTAAGGTTTATTGATTGTTTAGTAATTTATTCACTGTTTGTATACTTGTGTCTTGGGATTCTAAAAATTGATGAGAATAGCATATAAAGGTTCCCTCCCGGGCGGACTGGACTATTCTGGAAGAAACCAACATGCACCAAAATACGCCAGAAGTTTCTAGAACTCGAGCGGTTATAAATTACGCATTAAAATGTTACAGTGACAAAATCAATGATAATGAGATGAGAAGGAGATGGATGGGGACAAGGAAGTATATATGACTGCTAGAATATATAATTTTCTTCCGAATTATTTAATATATATACTAGAATAGGCCTGAAAATTATCTGTGTGTACTATGTATGTGTATTATGAAAAACTATAGATGTCTCTAGCACAGTCCATTCGAATATATGGAGGAAACTGATTTGGAACATATATATCTATGATAATTTGATAATATGTGGATGTTCTTGCGGAGGAATTAGTGAACGTTACACTATGTAGAGTGATAAGCTTAAGCTATCTCATACAGGTCGTAAGCTCTGGGCCACCCTATAAAAATTTTCATGCACTTTTCCATATAAATAGCTTCGTCTCTGTGAGACTTCTATAATTTATCTTAGTTAATATTACTTTCACTAACTCTTCTCCTTTCCTCCTCTTGAAATCCGAGTAGTAAAATATATAATTATTATTAAACTCACGTTAAGGTAACACCATTTATGTTTTTGACCAAATTTAATAATTAAAACATCTCGGTTAAGTTGGCTTGGTCATGTACTCCGCATTGGAAACGAAGTGCTTCCCTATTTTCACTCCAATGTCAGAGGGAAGGAGAATACGGATAGGGAAGTGGAGAGACTGCGAAGAAATTTGAAGGAACTATCAGCGACCCTACGAGAGCGGTGGAAGAGTGATGCCCAAGCTACAGGCCCCGTAGCCGATTAGGAAAAAAGGGACGATGATGAAGAAGAAAAAAGTCTTCGGAATAAAAAGGTTGGGCACAAATTAATGAAGTGTTGTCAGGGAGGTGTGGCCGATTCCGTGATTAATGTGTCGTGTGAATGTGATTTCAAATACGCATTGAAAAACCGATCCTCTCCGGCGAATAGGGAACCCGATTCTTTTTACTAGACATTTTTTGGCGCGAGACAGAAACTGTGAAATTGGATTACTCTTCGACAGATGTCATTTTTTGCGACGTACACGGGATCCCGCGTATAGGAATCTCGCAAAGGTTGGGCCGGCTTATTCACTGCCTAGATAGAGGACTCAATTTAAGAAATATATTATGAAGTTTATCTGAGAGATGCATAAAAGCTACGACTATTTTCATATGAGGATATCTTCTACTGTGTTTAGTACGAAAAGTGGTCAATCATATGCGTACTTCCAGTGCTCATATATGGATACGAAAAACGAATATTCAACAAAAGAGGCCATCACACGAAGATACAGGAAAATAAACGTGTGGATTGATATCTTCTCCTTCTGCTTCATCTAGGACTGCGTCCTGTCATTGCTAGCTTACAGATGAGCTATCTCGCCATCTTTTATGCGGTCTTCCTGGGAGTATGGTACCTGACGGCAGCTTGTTCGCTGCTACGCTCACTACTCTCTCAGAACAAGCTCTTTCCACATGATCTCTCCAGTAACGTCTTCTAGATCTTCCCCATCGGACAATATCCTCGACGTAGCAAGTCCTTCGTATTTCGGAATTCCTCACTCGGTCTCGGATTGTCAGTCACGCAATGGGTCGGAGAGTCTTCATCTCAATTGTTCTTAGGAGATTTTTAATTCTGGTAGTGTCAGCCCTTGTCTCGATACCATATGTCACGATTGTGCGTACATAGGTCTTATATATTTCCACTTTGCTCTCCTTGAGCATGTGGTCGTTTCTCCAGACAGCATTTCTCTAGCATCCAGCAACAGTTGCGGCTTTATCTGCTTGCTCTCTTACTTCTTCGTAGAAGTCGTTACTGCTGGATATCTCGACATCCAAGTACTTGAAGCCCATTACTTGCTCTATTGTTTTATCATCGATTGCAAGCTCGCATTGTACTGGCTGTTTCGATCTCACCATGCTCTTAGCCTTATCTACGGAGATTGGATTGATATGATTGAATATATAAGGAAAATGGAATGTCATAAGATAGGTCACATTAATCAGTTAATTGCGCGAGGTTTTAAATTTAATAATTTATTTTATTCCAAAATTGAAACTTTACTTTGCGAGGGAAATACACTAATGTTTGGCAACGCCTACACGAAGAGGGAGAACCTACTTGCTGTACTGTAATTTAAGTAACTAATTGTACGTTTCGTTAATTAAGGGTCGCATTATTTTCTTGTCTTTTTTTTGACTTACAATAAAAAGGATTTACAAAATTGCAAACCCTTTTTATTTATAAATGGAAAATGACAAACATATATAACTCGCGGATGTGCGTGTATGATATTATTACACATAAATTAATTCCTTACAATGTGTCTTGCACGCGGATTCACGTGGTAAATATTTTCAATGTATCTGTATTTTCACAAAAAAATAATTATTTACATTTTTTCTATAAAACAGAACAGTGGCTATGGTAAGCTTTACTCAGATATGTCGGCAGCGAATGAGCTTAGAAAAATTAGAATATGTATAGTTTAACTATCATATTAGTAGGAATTTGTATAGTTTAACTAACGCGTGAAAAAAATAATAAAGATAAAATTCTACATTAATGATGCTCAAAGTTTTGAGTTGTTAAAATCTACACTGATTATTATTTTATTGAGTTTCACGAAAAGAATTACAACTAACACTTACAGAAATATTTAACCTCGAATATTTAAAATAATTGGGCAAAAAAAATTTCTTAAAAATCGATCGAAACATTCGTGAACTCGCATGTGAATAAAATGCCACAGCTGACAAGAATTGTACACGGCATCGCTGGTTATGGTATCGCATTTCCGCTACACGGTGCGTGAGCAACTTCCTTTACAATAGAATTTTTACCCCGAATGCTTCAAAAAATAATGTTTAAAAATGCCGCACGGATGGAAAGGAAAGATGTCGAATCGAATGTTGTGACTTTAGTTTCTTTCTCTTTCTTGAAATCCCAGAAATGGAGGGCGCGGCACGCCCGAGCATTGACCGGGGGATGACGTCACGCGCCGTGAAAGAATGACAAACTAATGAAGCGTACCACCTGGAGACATCCCCCCTCCCCCCCTCGCGACCCTACCCCTTCGACACCAATCGCTGTTTTATTAACCCTACCTGCAAATACACACGCGTAGGTACGTGAATTCTTTGGGCAAATTTATTCTAAACATTCGTAATTCAGGCAGATAAATATTAGGTTATAATGGAATCCCCAATTGCATAAAGGAGCTAAATAGTGTAAAACTATTCAATAAACAGCTGAAGGGACTTGTGATGAGGAGGAGATAATTGCCCAACAAATCAATGTGCTGATATTTAATATGTTTGCCCACTTATTTTACTTTGTTTTCTGTCCCCCTTATACCAGCATACAATTGCTGTTTGGGGACATGCTATTAATTTTTTTAATTGTAATTAATACAAATGACTAATTAATGTAGTGTAATGTTCTTAGGTTTTCACGGCCACTCAGAATATTCTGGTTTGTGTCTTCTGGGGTATTATGTCGTGTTTTTTACGACCTTTCTGGCCGACGTGTCGGATCCCATTGCAGGGTTCATCATCAGGGCTCATGTGTTGTTGTTGTGGTTAAGTATTGGCTTGTAATACATATAATATGTGTCGAAAGCAGGGTGAAAACGTTGTTACTGTTGTGTCAAGTACTGGCTGGCAATACCGTGTCGAAAAGTTTGTTGTTTCTGTGTTTATGTGTTACGTGGCAATACATAGTCGGAGTCATGTCTGTCATGTGTTGTGTATGTTTCATCTGTTGTCTGATCTCTATCTCTGCGGAAACTGCGACGAGATTGACTTTGAAGCGCCGGATACCATGATGTTTTTAATTTTTAATTTTTAATTTTTTTTTATTTATTTATTTTTATTTATTAGAGACACTAACAGGATAATAGGTACATGATACTCTGATAATAAACATTATAGTGAAGACTATTATCTCAATTACATGTACATTTATGTGTATTGTATATTTTGTGTTTGAATGTAGTGCGATTAGTATTTAACGAATGATTGATTTAATGGATCTATAGGTTCGTGTCATCGTTTAGAAAATGGATGTTGTGTGTGAGTGAGTTTTTATATCAGCATTTGAGACCATCGTATATCTATTAATATTTATCGGCTGCTTGTAGATTTCGAGAGCTTCATTGATAAGACGCGTATGGTGACTCTTAGGGCTCTTATAAATATTAAATTATTAATTTTAACAACAGTTTTGAATTCGCGTTATAACAATTTGACAGATCTTTACTAGATTTGTTACATTGCGTTGATGGGGTCAGTATTCTTAATGATAGTAATAATGAATAATTCATAAACTCGCTACCTAACTAATCATGTATTATAACATTATAACATACTAATTATAACATTTTACATGTCATTAACGAAGTTTTAAGGCGATAAATATTATATGAAATAAGCGCAGAAATTAATATTATATCATATGTTATGTTGTATTATAAGTAAATTTTTATTATTTAATTCTAGATTATGTTAATAGCGTATTAAAGGTAGGTACATCATTATCATACATATTTAAAATCAACAACAATTGTAATATTAAAGCTTTTATGTACCTTCCTGTATGTAAAATTATATGAAAAAAATAAAAACACTTTTCTTTGTATTAAACCACGATTTATTATTGTGCCAACCGGTTTCACTTAAACTTAAGCTTCATCAGGGCAACTTAATAACTAATAACTAATAACAGTTATTAAGTTGCCGTGATGAAGCTTAAGTTTAAGCGAAATCGGTTGGCACAATAATATATCGTGGTTTAATACAAAGAAAAGTGTTTTTATTTATTTTAATATGTCAAACCACAAAGTTATCGCTTTCTACCAAAGTATGAAATTATATGTTTTTGTTCGTGTTCATTATAAGTAAGCACATACACGTATAAATGCTTTTAATTTATTCTATAACAGTCCAGTCAACGGACTATACCTCTACAAAATTACTTTACACTTGGGAAAGTGTCCTAAGGCCAGTTTAGTGGCAACATCTAGCAAAAAGAATTTGAAATGTTGTATTTATTTATTATATTTTCATTACATAGAATAGAGTACTGTTAGGTGGTCCAATTTTTTTCGCCTTGAATTAGTACCTACCGTTCTGTTGATTTATTATGCTTTTTTATAAATTTTTGTTATCACATTTCAAAATGTGTTTATATTTGATTTTTTTAATTGACTTCTTACTAAATATTCTTTATTATTATTTTTTCAAGAAGGGTTGATCTTTTATATTTTTAGTAATACTTATTTACATTATATAATATGTAAAAGCCCACCAGGGCTTTTAAAATAAATAAATCTGCTTACGTTAACAGTAACAGTCATATCCCACTGCAATAAACAGCAAGGTGACAGCGTCGAGGCTCTCATATTGTATGGAGCCATTAAGCTGGACGCTGAGTCAACCTGTAATATATTCCAGCCTCTTGAATGGAGCAGGTGACGTCACGAGGTCCGCAAGAACGCGGCCGGTGAACCGGTCCGCTCCTTGTAGGTCCACCTCGTGGGCGCTCCATACAAGGGGCACAATGCGACCCACCAGCTGACCGCCATACCACCACCCGCCTCGGTGGAGACCGACCGTTATGCTTAATGCATCGTGGTCCGTGTCCACGAAAGAGATTTTAACATGAATGGTTCGAGTTTTATATCTCAGAAAGTGTAAGCCGGAGGCGGAAGTAAACGATGTCAATGGATTGAGGAAAGCTCTACAATCCCTGGCCCTCTCGAGAGCCTTGTTCCACTGATCTCGGTCTTACGCCAGCTCTCTCCTGTCGTGGATCTCCAAGGAATATATATCTTTGGATACGTTATCACCTCATCTTAATTTTTCCCTTCCTAAGCTAACCTAACCTAACCTAACCTAACCTTCTTATCTCTTTGGTCTTGCATCCAGCAGGAACTTTGCTGTTTGTTCTCTCATTCAATCATTTTCTTCACATGACCTAACCAACGATGTCTTCCCAATTTTTAAAAATAAAGTGACTCCTAAAACAAAGTATAGAGCTCCTCCAAGCGCGTAAGCAGCACAAATTGGGCGCTCAGTCAACTTCGGGACACGATGACAATGGCGTACAATGCAAGTAAACTGCAAGTCATTTAACTGGTTTTTCTGTTAAATGTTATCACGTCAGAATTCATGAAGTGTGCAACGTTTTATAATAGCGAAAAATGCCCCATTATATTTAATACATATTGTCACAAGAATCTAAATTAAGAGAAACCGTATAAAAACAAAGTTTTCCGAACAATATAGAAAATTCTACAAATATTTGAAACGCACGAAAATACGTCAGAAACTTGCAGAAATCCAAAATCTATAAAAAGTAATACCACAGAAAATGAGCGATCAGTGCGCAGTTGACCAGCGACAAATTACGAAAGTACATACTGGCGAGCGAAAAGTGTTCTATAGTAATCAGAGCGGCAGAGATACAGACGATGTGACTTAGAATTTTCAGAGACAAGTGGAAGATTCTCGATAGATTAAAAAATTGTGATAATGATTAAATCCGTGTCCAGTGACTTGCATAAAGTAAAACGTTAGTTAAATTAATTTATTATTTATTAATTAATTAACTAAATTTATTAATTTAGTTAATTAATTTATTTAAATAATTTTAAATATCGGTTCGCGCGAACCGTTGTGAACCCATAAAAGGACATCACCGAATATCACACAGATATAATTGCTCCTTTACCATAATTATTAATTGGTTCTAGGGTCAGGTAAAGGGATGTATTTTCAAATATTGAAATTTGCATGAATAAGTAATGGAGTTCAGATATATTGCTAAGCTCTAAAGACCTCCTCAGAGAAGCTAGGCCTTAGAAGTGGCAGGCTGCCTGAGAGATGTCATATGGAGGAATAAAGATAGCAAGGTACGCATTTATAAGACCTGCATGCGATCCTCGCATATGGCATTGAAGCGAGACACTGTCAAGACAAAGAGCATGCTAAGAGCAACTGAAATGAGAACTCTGCGTGCTGTTGCTGGGAAGACTCTGCATGAGCGCGTTAAGAATACAGTAATCTGGGAAATCTGCGGAAGTTTCAGATATGGTCAGATGGGGGCGACAGAATCGATACACGTAGAGATAATGAGTACAACAAGAATTCTGTGCACAGCTCTGCACAGCGTACTAGATGGATAGCGTCCACCGGGGAGACCCCCGAAGCGATGGAGAGATAGCTGGAATTCAACATCACAAGAGGAAAATCCTGCATATATATATATAAAGAAACCCGCGTTTCCCTAACCGCCAAGTTTTCTCCACAATCAGCCACAACATGGTTATGGTGGTGGATAGCCCTTGCTAGCCGAAAATATGCGAGTTTGGTGGGGGTGGCTATGCGTGGGTGGGAGTAAGTGACGAAAATGTGCTTTCCAGCACATTGTTCTGTTATGGAAAGGCCGCAAAGGCTTTAGATTGTTTCAAAATAGGCGCGCCGACTGTGTCGGTGAGTCTAAAAGGTTCCGGAAAAACCTGCTCTAGAAAGTTGTGGAAGGAGAAGGTTCTAGAAAATTCACGAAAGTTCTACAAGGTTCTAAACTGAGTGGCGGAATGTGTCGGTGTGTTTAGAAGGTTCCTGTACATTCGATAAATTTCTTGAAAGTTCTGGAAGGAGAATGTTCTAGAAGGTTCGCGAAAGTTCCATGACGATCCAAACAGTGTACTAAAAATCTAGGCGTGCGAAGCTGCGCGGGCACAGGTAGTAAAACATAATTCTCGGAAACGCCGCTCGATTCAATTTGCGAAGAAAGCTGGTGGCTTCAATTTGCTTCGTTATAATTCTAAGGTGGCCGTAATTCCGCGGCAGAATTCCCGCCCTAATTTGGGCTAATATTTGAAAAATCCGCGGCTTCCAGCCAATTAGAGGGCGCCGTGACGTCATTTGTTATGTTTTATTGCCGTCGGGGGAGCGCGCCGGGGCGGCCCGGGGGGGGGGCGTCTCGAGACCCGCGGAGGGCTCCTAAAGAGCGATTTTCTTTGCGCGACGAATATTTCTTAGCACGTGTAGTAATTAGGGAATGCAATCCCGAGTCGGGATTGCCCCTTTGGGATCCCTCGAGTTTAGAATTTCCAATCCCGCCGTAACCCGAATAATTTTGTGTTTTTTTTTTTTTGTGTATAGAGCTGAATAGCAATTAACGACAATGCCTTGTATTTTTATATCAGCAATTTTAATAAAATGTTCATTTTTAATCAATCAATGCATTAATGTTTTTGTAGGCGTTTTTCCAAGCATCAATCAGTCAATGTAGTAGAGTAAAAACTACTAACTAGTAGTAGTTTTTAATACTGTGTTAGGTTGATAAAATACAGCAAATATTAGGTCCTTACATATGAAATTGACGTTTAGTATGGGAGGAACATAAAGTCGATTTTTTTTTATTATAATATATTTATTTAATCAAAGTATGTACCATTGCTATCTATGCACTTTTGACATCTCATAGGTAGTTCATCGATCCCTTTACTAAAAAAACCATTCGGAAGGGAATCAATAAAATCTTTGAAGGCGGTTTGGACTGCCCCATCGGAGTTGAATTTTTTCCTTTGCAAGAAGTTATCCAAATTTCGAAAAAAATGGTAATCTGTTGGGGCAAGGTCCGGAGAGTACGGTGGATGTCTTAGACATTCCAATTGAAGCTCCTCTAATTTGGTAGCCGTCTGTTGTGCAGTGTGTGGTCTAGCGTTGTCATGAAGCAGCAGTGGCCTAGAGCGATTAACCAGCCTCGGTTGTTTAGCAGCTAGCTTTTCCATCATGGTTTGCAGTTGCTGACAATAGACATCTGCCGTAATCGTCTGGCCAGATTTAAGAAAGCTGTAGTGAACGACACCAGCACTAGTCCACCAAACGCTCACAAGTAACTCGCGTTTGTTGATTTGCTTCACTCAATTCGTGAGGTACCCACCTTTCAAGCTTTTTCACCTTACCAATTTGCTTCAAGTGGATTAAAACAGTTTTATCACTAACACCGCAGCCTGTAGCTAACTCGGATGTGGTTTGCGATGGATTCCGCTTCCACAATAGCCTTCAATTCTTCATTATCAACTTTGGTCTCCGGCCGTCCACGGGGCTTGTTCTGCAGGTCGAAATTTCCAGAACGAAAACGTTGGAACCAAAAACGCACTGTGTTTTCTTTTGCGGCACCGTCGCCATACACATCATTAATCCTTCGAGCCGTTTCTGCAGCACTGGTGCCACGGTGGAACTCGTACTCGTAAATAACGCGATATTTCAAGTTTTTCATTTTGTAAACTGAGTCTCGCAAAGAAAAAAACAATTGAGGAAAAAACAAATGAATTATAATTTTCAAAACACAAATACATGAGTAAATAGCTGTAAAAATTTGGATTTGGAATTCCTAACCAAAGAGAAGATATTTGAGATCAAATTTGCCAGTACGGTAAAACGTCAATTTCATATGTAAGGACCTAATATTATTCAAACATAAGTTTTAACTACTTACTAAAAGCTCTAGAAATATACAATTAAACATACAAAACATAAAAAATACTGATCAATCCATCAAATAAAAAAAATACAATCAATCAAAGAGTAGCTTGTTGGTCTTGTGGTTAGGACTCTCGCCTCGTGATCCAAAGGCCGCAGGTTCGAATCTCACTCCAGACAAGCAAGTTAGTCCTATTTTCATAGCACAAGCCTTTAGCTTAATTTGAAAATAGTAAGAATATTGATGTGACACGAATTCCGTGTTCGCATCTCTATTTAAAAAAAAATAAATAAAAAATTTCTCAATAATTCCGATAATCTTGTCCGATTTTTCGGTTCGGGATTGATCTCGTAAAATGCCTCGAGATCTCGCGGGATCGGGATTGCATTCCCTAGTAGTAATGTATTAATTAAGAATCCATTATTTTAAAAAACAAAATATTCGAGAGAGGCACACAGGTGTGTCTCCAGAGTAAGCGAGAGGAAGAGAAGACCAGAGAGGTGCTTCTCAAACATTTTCGGTGATACATGTTTGTATACTGTTTTGTGTAGAAAATTATGGAGCGCTGTTTCTATTTAGAAAAATTTGTAGGCCGATACTGAAATTAAATAAATTTTAATTTTGAATCATTAAAATGACACTTATTGAATAAAGGGTAGCAAAGAAATCTAAATTAATTTTTCGAAGAATTTAATAAAATAAAAACAAAATAAATTTGTTTTCACCACTTTAATAGATAACACATCAAGTTTCGAGAATAATCTCCTCACCTTCAGGATAACTAGTATACTAGTATACTAGTTATCCTGAAGGTTTAGAGTTTGCGTATGTTGAGCGAATAAATAAGGGAAGAATGGTAATAAAAATATATGACGCAAGTGTTGACGGCACCAGAAAGAGAGGGCGACCGTGGAAGACGTGGCATGACCAGATCAACCAGGTACTAGAAGATGGTCCAGTTGGGAGCCTCAACAATAATCGAGCTTGTATGCGAAGATGCATGAATGTGGATGAAGCGAGAGTTGTGTGTCAGTACAGAAGAGTGTGGTGCTCTAGCCTCTCTGTCTATCTCCGCGGGGTAATGGCGTGATGGTAATCCATATTCAAAATCAGGTTCGTTAGATGCCGGCTGAGATGTTTGAGCACGCTTATATTGACTGTATATATTTGCAGTAGTGCGCATTGCCTGCCCAGTGCCCGGTGTTTTCGAAGTCATTCTATATGAAATTTTGTGCTCTACGCATTCGAGGCCGATTTTTGTTATTTATTTGTATTTCATCCTCATATATCACGACATTTTAAGAAAATTGTGAAATTTTTAAATATTTTCAAATTCACAGCCTAGTGTCTTTTTAAGTTTTGGACATTATTTATAATACCCAGACAGTATTAAAAACGACAACCCAAATGGGGCAATGTAACAAACAATTATTAAAACTGAATTATTTATTACATTGTCCGGGCATTATCAATATTGCCAAGTGTCTGTTGGGCAATTTGATAATTTAATTGCATTATTTCTAATATCCGGTCAATATAATTATTTCAACAGTTATTATCATACTGCCCTATTATATTGGGCATTTTTCAAACTGTCTGGGCATATTAAAAATAATGTCCTATTAATCTCTTAGTCCACAACATATATATAAATATATTTAAAAAGCAAAATCAGTTACACTTACACTCTTCTTCAAAACAAAACTTAGTTAACCCGAATGGGATAGCTAACTATTCGAATTCGGAGTGTCGAAAATGGTTGAGTTCTCTTTTCGTGTGGATAATGTGCAGCCGCTACGAATACCGAAGTAGTAATGGCACAAACTTGTCTTTAAGTTAATTTTTAGCCGAGTTGTTGAAATTAGAAATTACTTCCGACAGAAACTGGGCGCAATTGCTTCCGCACACCGGAACCAATTTCGTAGACGTTTTCATTTCAAGTCGAAATTCTGGTGGGTTTAGATAAAGGTTGATCTAAGGTGCACACTCCTATTTTTGAGATACATCTGGTGGAGAAACTGGTGAAGAATATTGAAGGCCGATCTTCAACTTGATGGACTGACCACATCAAGGAAGCTATTGGTTATCCTGATGTCACTGCTCAATATCTTGTTACAAAAAATGATAAAACTGAGAAAATGTTATTTGTACACGATTTCAATTCAATTTCGATAATTATTAGTTCTTATGTAGCCAATCTGTCCCCGAAAACGAATATTGTAAGAATCTAGGATATCTATTTCTATAACTAGCAGTGATGTACAAGATACCCTATACAAAGTATCTGGAATACAAAATGCAAGATACTTTAAAATCAAGTATTTCAGATACCAGATACAAATATCTTTCTGGAATGGTATCTGAAATACTAGATGCAAAATACGTATCTACCAAATACTTTTTAAAGATAAAAAATTCTTTTGTAAGAAAACACATTTTATTGAATGTAAGTTTATTTTTTTACGTGAATTATTTACGAATAAATCACGTTGATCGCGCAAATGTGACAAGATAAAATATTATATGTTTAAGGTTTTAATTGAGACTAAAGTAAAACCAGTACTTCAAACATTTGAATGAGGTCTCATTTAGATAGGTACATCATTGGAAAAAAAGTATCTTAGCAATCTTAGTACCTACTTGCAAAATACTAAGATACCAAAATAATGTATCTAAATACAAGATACAAGATGAATATTCAGAAAAGTATTTCAGATAAAAGATGAAAATACGTATTTTGCATCTTGAATCTGTATTTCAAATACTCGTATCTTAGATGAGTCACATCTCTGATAACTAGGATATACGTGTGTAGAAAAATATAAAATTTCTTCACAGACTTTCAACATAAGAGCCTCTAACTCAACACAAGAGCCGAGACATATCAATTATGTTTGACCCGACAGGCCACTAAGGACTGTTGCAGAATGTCGGAAGTTAAACGGAATGCTGAACGTGCTTATGGGTCGACGAATAATGGCTCTTTCTTTGTCGCAAACTGTCAACTGTTAGTTTTCTCACGTCCGGAGAAAGTACCTTCATCAGCTTAACCCTGTTTCTTTGTCCACATTGTTAGATTTAGACTTAGGCGCTAGATTTAGTATTCCTTAATATTCCCGTTTGCCCTTTGAGCCGTCCACCTCTTTTACCCGCGCGATATTGTAAAACTAGTGCCGCTATAAATTTGGCTACAAAATTCCGTGTATATGTGAGAATATTTGTGTGTCAAATAAAATTGATGTTTTATGCGAACCGTATATTTCACTGAAAGGTAAATTTCGACGTTTCGCTGAAGTCTTATCAAGCGGCATCAGGAGAGCGTCCTATCAACGAGGGGGTAGAGGCCGAACTGTTCGGCCTTCATTCATTCATTCACTTTTATCCGATTTTGTACACGTAAAGGAAAGTATACACTTTCATTATACAGTGCCATTGCGTAAATACGGTAAAGAAATTGGACATATTCTCCACTTCATTACAACTGCAAAAAAAATACTTGGTGCTATATTTTTGTTTTGAATATATCTATTTTCCTGTGGTACGCTTTTTTATGTATATTTTATAGATAATCTTACTTCACATCGCAGTATGCTCAGACATACACTGAAGCACTTCAGTGTATGTCCGAGCATACACTATTTACACATTATTATGTAATGTTCCACGACATATACATAATAATGTTATTATGTATATGTCGCGGAACAAGTGATTAATTGGACATTATTTATAATGCCCAGACGGTATTAAAAATGACAACCAAAATCGGGAAATGTGATAAACAATTATTAAAACTGAATTATTTGTCCGGGCATTATGAATATCGTCAAGTGTTTGTTGGGCTATTTGATATTTTAAGTACCTATATCTGGCGGGATGCAGGAATCGATAACAAATACATGACGCGCACTGAACAGGTTAGGTTAGGTTAGGTTAAGTAAAGTTAGGTTAGGTTAAATGATTACACTGTCACACAATAAAAGAATTTAACAAAAAACATGCTTTTTTTATTATTCTGCCCGATAGGCGAAGGAAATTATTTATAATGCCCGGTCAATACAATTATTTCAACAGTTATTATCATATTGCCCTATCAAATTGGGCATTTTTCAAACTGTCCGGGCATTATAAATAATGTCCTATTAACCACATGATATATATTTCATATTCCGTTGTCAATGCCCCTGTGTAGGGAGCCGCCATCAACGCAGCAACCATTTCGACCAATCAGATTAGAGAAATGGTGCCTTTGCTGCCATTCGCTTGCCGAATCGACCAAATTCTGTCAACGATCGTTCATTAAAATAAACCGCAACATAACACAACGAGTGTTGCTTACACTCATGCTCTATCTTATTGGCTTTGATGAACACATCCTAATGATGAATTATTCTCTCCCTTAACAACTACCGTGTCAGGGGATCTTCCATCCACCGATGCTGTATAGCAACCGACTAGTCAAACCCTTTCATGATGAGCAGTTATAAGATATTTAATGACCAAATTGTTATTAAAACTTATGTATTCTATACTTTGGCCTTTGGACTTTGGCGCAGACGTTACAACAATGAGCTCTACACTTTATTTAAGGAGCCAAACGTCACAAAATTTATAAAACTGGAAGACTTCGGTGGCTGGGTCATGTGGAGAGAATGTCCGAGCATCAAGCACCAAAGTCCCTGCTGAACTCAAGGCCAATAAGGCGAAGGAGCTTAGGAAGGCCAAAATTAAGATGGAGTGACAACGTCCTCAAAGATATCTCTGCCTTAGAGCTTCGAAACTGGAGAGAGCTGGCACTAGACCGAGATGAGTGGAGGAAAATTATTGAGGAGGTCAAGACCCACCAAGGATTGTAGTGCCAAGAATGATGATGATGATGATTCTATACTTAAGTAGGTACTGTCTTCAATTTTTAATGCTCCGTAAAATATAAAATACCGTAACGAGATGCTAAAAAGAATTGCGCACTAGCCTGTCACTTGTCACATTTTCGAAAAATTGAGAATGTCCTAGGATGATCTATCATATTCAAGAAACATCTGAAATATTTGAGAAACACCTGGAAAAGTCTAGAAGCCACGAGAATCTTCTTCTAAGCACTAGAAAGTACGAAAGTACCAGCATTTCAGATATAAATAGCAGCGCTGACCGCGGCGAAGGTTGTTGTCCTTGAGCGCGTTTGACAGCGAAAACAAAGCGAAGTCGGCAGCAGGCTGCGATGGCTTCGGTGGCCATTCGGCGCTCCAAACTCAGGTGAATAATCTAGCGAAGTTCTTATTTAAGAAGCGGAATAAACCGGAGCGATTAATACAGGCGAAAACTTGTTCTAGTGAATGTTGACTAAAGTGTCCCAGCGATAATAAAGTGTTTATTTACGAGTGGTGAATACGAAATACTGTAATTTAAAGGACAGCGTTAAGTTTAATAGTGTTAAGTGATTTTTACATTAAATAATTAATTAATCGGTAATTAATAAATCGCTAATTAATTTCCAGCGTTTTCGTTCATTCCTCCCGTAGGCACGACACGTGACGATATTATATATATCACAACTATTTGCTGAGTAATTTACACTATTGAAGTTGTAATATGTATACTAGGACGTGAAGTGTGCATGTTTGCAAGCAGGTACATGATATTGCGAATATAGAAATGAAAACAGAACCAATTCGTGTTGCACGTACTGTATTGCACCCAGAGGCGCACTCATGGGGGAGGTTTTGAGGGGTTAAACTACCCACCTCCTCAAATTTGTCAATATACGTTATTTGAAATGAAATTATTGAATTTCGGACACTTCCGCAACTAGAAATGCGAGCATCCGTTGGAAGGCAATAAAATGCTACGTCGTGCCCTTGCTGGTCTGTAGAGTCAGGGTCTGGATCTTCAAGAAAGTCACCATTAAAAACTGGAGACTCCTGGGAAGTGGCTGCATCAGAGACTATTACCAATAAAGAGGTATGGAGAGAACCAATAACAACTATCAAACAAAGGAAAGCTGCATACTTCGGATAGATTCTTCGCAATGAAGAATATGATATTTTACAGCAGATATACTTATTGTCTAGAGAAAATAAAAAACGAAGAAAATGGCACATAATCGAAGGTTCCTGGACAGAATACTACGTGAGAAGTTTCTAGAACTCGAGGAGCTATAAACTTCGTACATACGCGCGGCCCACTCAGTTATTTTGACAAGCCAGACGAGGCTATAGAAAGCGAAATCAGAGATAACAAGCGAAGCGGTCACTCAGTATGACCAACGACAATAAATTAAGATTGTACCTAACGAGCGCAATTGTGAATTAGGTTGTTCAACAGATGTGCGAATATTCTGGAAAGACGAGTGTAAACTATTCCTCAAACGAGTGATTAGT
Source organism: Agrypnia vestita (assembly GCA_016648135.1). Lineage (NCBI taxonomy): Eukaryota > Metazoa > Arthropoda > Insecta > Trichoptera > Phryganeidae > Agrypnia > Agrypnia vestita. Next base: position 12,674 of record JADDOH010003222.1, on the reverse strand, counting down.
GACGTGAGAAATTGCGTGAATTAAAGAATAGTACTCCAATTAAATTCGTGTCCAGTGACTTTGGTGCTAAATAAAGACATTATTTAATTTTACGTGTTTTACGACGGGTGATAGAAATCTAGTTTATGTAATAGAATAAATAGGACTGAATATTAGTTACAAATATGTATTAGACTAGGGGTCGGTTGTATCAACTTTATATCAGTTTATAGTACCTAATCGTTCGTTTAAAGCATAGATATTTGCATTTTACATCAATCAAACAACTCGTTTTTGAAATAATCTATGCATTAAACGAACTATTAGGTAGTCAAAGTTGATAGTACCAATATTCTATTCTTTGAGCTCTTTTGTTAACTATTTAGAACAATACACCGCTCCATTGAAACATATCTCTCTTCTATAAATGTAAGATTAAGTTAACTTTTCCTGGCGACAATTATTAAATTCTTCATTAGCGCTCCTTTCCACCTTCTGTGGCCGCGCCATTTAACAAGATGGCGTCCCACGCTTCCCGCGTGACAGCCACATTCCCGCCATATGCTCGTACTAAATCCATATGTTTATCGCCAAAATTAAAGCGGGATATGCCGGCGATAAACCCGTGTGTTTACAGGCGAGACCTTTTCCATTCTTGCCCAGGAATCTATAGTCGCATATCGACACTAAATTCTCCAATATATCGTCTCAACAGCTCGGTAACTGTTGCTAATCCTCTCGGAACGATCCTACAGCGAGCGGCGAGTGTTCGCAACGTATATTCCAGTTTACTTTCCAACAAGCACGGTCCTCAAATGATTTGAGTTAGCGGATTTGGGAAAATTAGACTGGATACGCGAATAAGTTTCCGCATATTAAGTATAATGGCTCCGCGTCAGCGGTGAGACGCAACCTCAGAGATTTAGTTAGACAGATAAGTATAAGTACCGTGTACGAAAAAATTCAGCGAATTTTTATCTGAGATTAATGGACCGACGCACATACGCGGCATTAGCTTTAATAGAGACACGACATTTAAACACAAACGTAGATACATACAACTATTATTGAAGTAATAGTTCTTTAGGCGCATCGGGAATAAAATTTAAGGATGCAACGAAAGGCGTGCGCACCATGCAACATTTTTCAATTTAAAAAAACTAAGATGGCGGTTTGTCGAATGATGATTTAACCGATAGCAATTCTTATAAATGACAACATCACTTCGTTTGAAAATTGCATGTTCTCCGGGCTCTGTTATAAAAACAAAATGCTGTTATGAAAATATCACATACTTCAAGCGCTGCTATTAATGTTTTTTGTGTGTTGATGTAGTTTTTATAATATAATAGAAATCAAAGTCATTATGTATTGATGTTGATTTGAATGTGATATGTGCTTACTGTTTTATTTTCTCTTTTTTACACAAGCAAAATGCATTTCGGTACGAATTTAATGTGTATTTTAGATTTTTTATCCGTTGATAGAAAACTGTCATTGATAGAAATTCTTATTTACGTTGTATACCTTAAGCTGGAACATAGCTGGAAAGATTGCGCAAGTGCTGCTACGTGCGCACAGCACGCGGCTTTTTATGTATTCCAAAGAAGTATACATTGTAACACACGTATTACGTAATAACACTTCCAGTTGTTTACGAACAGAGGGAATTAAATAACAAACAATTAACACCGTTTTAACTGCTGCAGGAAGACTCAAATTTACTCAACGCACGAACGGAACGTCAACGGTGAATGAACGTTGTCCACAAACATGGGATGTTTGATGTTCGTGACGTCACGCTGGCACAGAAATCGATTGTTTACAGAATATTAACACTGATTTGTCTCTATCGAAATTTATCCTACCTTCATAGTACCAGTTTACCTTTCGTTTCGATAAGTCTCGCTATCTTCTTCTTCTCGTTATTAAAGTGACAGGACACTTTTTCGCCTCTTGCCACGTAAATTTTCGTCTTGTTCATCCTATTGTCGTCATTGTGCATCCTATAAACATTCTCTCGTCTCGTCACCGCCGTATAACGGGATTGACGCGTGTTCAACCGAGTAATCAAGTGTTTGGTGAGGTGATATCTGGAAGAACGCCAAGAGAAGGTGAGTCGAAACGTCCTTCCCTTTCTCGACCAATACAGCCCATTTCTCGTTTCGTTATTCCTCTTAGCCTTCCTTTTCCTTATCCCATTTCCCGACCATATTCCCGCCACCCCCCAAGTACGAATATTGACAAGAACATCGTATATTTGAATTGTTTTCCTAGAGTTTGAAGTATTTCACACCCGTCTCCGGTACAATATGTTACACGGATAAGCTAATCGGAGAACGGAGGTTGAAGAAATCGGGATCGGTATTTCGCCCCAGATATATCGATGAAGGTGAAAGCATGAAGGTTGCAGTGGGAGGGACATGTAGCTCCAGTAGATGACTTTCGTCACATGCACAATGCCTTCCTACACGAATAAGTTTAATGAGCCAACAGCATCAGATGGGCGGACAGTGTTAAGATTTAAGATGAAGCAAAAGTTAGGGTGATTTTTGTTTTATTTTATATTTTTATTTTTAGTTTAAAGACTATCGACAGGTCAGAATGACCCTAATATATAATCATTTAGGACAAGATTATTCGTACAGTTACATTTTACAGTAAAACATTAATACATTGTACAAAATAAGTATAGCACAAAAAGCGACTATAAGATGAACGAAGTTCACATTCTCCGTACGACATAATAGGCATGTAGGCTCCCAGGTCAAAAAGTCACAAAATGTGTACCCGCGTCTTTGTGGCAATAAATTTTTTGGTTTAGGTTGATTTCCGAAGAGTCCGTCTTATTTTCGGTCAGGAGCGATATAATTTCTCTCTTAAACTGAAGTTGTGTCATGTGAAATATGTCGATGTTGGGGTTACAGGACGTGAAATCATTGTACTGGTTTAGCATTCTAGGTAGAGGAGAGAAATAACCTTTGTGTGGAATAGTGTTTAGGATCTCAGAGACTGGGCAGGTATATTAATATCTATTTGCGAGAGTATTGAGGGCGAGTCCAGTTTGTTGTTTACTATTTTGTGGAGTGTCACAAGGTCTGTGATTTTTCGTCTTTTTTCTAATGAGATTATATGGAAATTTTACGAGTCTTTTGTCGTATGTATCGAGCGACTCGTTTAGGCCTTGTCGGTGTGTCAGTGATTTTAGGAATTTTTTCGACTCTGTAGTTGTGAATTTCGTAATTGGGTGACCAAATTGTAAATTCTGATGAGGGATTTATAGATAGTAATTGACGCGGCTGTGTCGTGGAATTTTTTCGTTATTCTGAGGACGAAGCCGAGAGTTTAGGACGCTCGCCAAGAAATATCGTCTATATGGTGGTTGAATTTGAGGGAGTTATCAAAGGTTATTCCCTGGTCTATAATAGTTAGTGGATTAAGCGTGGTTTGGTTGATACTGTATTCAAATTGTATGGTTCTGCGTTTTTTGGTAAAGGATATTGAGTTACATTTTTCTGTGTTGAAGTAGAGGTCGTTTTTTTTCATGTGTGCGCACTCCACGCACTCCAAAAATGCACCATTTTTGGAGTGCGTTAAGGTCAGTTTGAAGGAGGTGGCAGTCATGTATAGTGTTGATTGATTTGATGGTAAGGAATAGGCGGCGCTTTGTAGTTACTGCGGTCGTGGACTTTTATGTCTCATATATCAAAGAAGAATAAGCATATTAGATCCGCGTGACGCACTAATAATAATTTAGGCGCGTTACTCCTCAATTCACAGTCAAAAAGATAATTTAGAAAAAAAGAGGCTATTACGAAATTTCGTGCGGAGATCGCAATAGTAAATTCATCGATCAAACTTCTAAAAATCTCAACACAAGACTAAAAGAGCATTGTTATTTTAACTACAAGTAATAATTTTTATGAATTCGCGAACCATATTATGGATAATAATAGTAATTCTTTTCATTCGTATATCATTAAATTTGTAAATCCCGTCGCGCGTAAAGGTGCTAAAATGAATATATCGTTTTATATACCAAAATGTATTTTAAATACATGAAACGTAATGTATAAGTTTTAATTTGATACCTTTCTGTACAAAAATATAATATAAAATGCAAGAAAAGCTACCAAAAATGTGCTCGTCGTGAATTTCGCTCGCCCCAACAGATTATTACATTAAAAAAATAAATATAAATAAAAACAAATTGACTTGTCCTGAATTTATGTATATCTGCGTCATCCTTCAATTGTGGGAGACATTTAACATCTAAATTTTTCTGTATTTTGTCCTACCAAGCAATAGGCATAATGACAGATTTTGAAATAGTCTTCTATAATGTAGGTGCACGTCTAATATTACCGAAAATAACATTATTTTAATAATAAACTAAGTTTTTACGCAAATAATTGCATTTTCATCAACTTATTTTTAATTTCGCGCAAAAACGCCCGAAGCCGTCATTTCGTATATGTGACATCAAGTATTGGTAAAAATTGCATTGGGTCTATGACAACAGTTCAAAGACACGGTGATGGGTACAGAGGCGTGACGACATTCGCTCTGATTGGCGTTTCAGCTAAAATGGCGGATTGAACAATTTTGTACTTTTATTTTATTGAAAATCTTATTAATCTCAACGTGTACATTAAAACTGGATCATTTTTTTCATCCTTTCACAGTATATTCTTCTCTAAAATCACTTGTTCTTTTATACTGTCATCATGCCCATCTCCCTGTTGTATGAACCCCGATTTTAACCCGCATTTTTTGTTGGCCGATGATTTATCACCAACTAACTTACAAAGATAAATTTTTGTCTACCCGAGCTGTAAGAATGAGGTTAAGAAATGAAAGTACACAGAACAAACTCGGTCTGCCAGGTACTGGTATAGAACCCATGCCATCTGGATGTGTATACAACAATTAAACCACCGTGACAAGTAATTCATATTGGTTTACACATCCCTTAGAGCTCAATTCACTGCTCTCGTTCAGCTCAATGAATGAGGTTGTTTGAATTTGATACGGCTTCGTGTTTACGGAGAACTTCAGCGGAACGTAGCCTCGTTCTCGAATTAGAAGACCATGTGTGGCGCTTCAACAGTACAGGGAGGTGCATTCTCTGTACTGGGCAGATGCACAATGCAGTCAGAATTGGATGGACTGATTCACTTGCTGTGTAATGTACATATTTTATACAAACATACATCTGATGTACGTGGTCTTGAATTAACTTTAAAGTATTCAAATGAATGACTGCTCTGGGTTTACGTATTTGCATACGTAACAGAGTTATTTTTGAGCCAGCAGAGCTACATACAACCGAGAGCTGTAGGATTTGTCACAACTTCTTTCTGTCTTTAGTCCACTCTTTATCTTGCCACTATCAGATCACGACCGTCCACTTACACATAATCGAGCCATTTCAACTTTGGCCTATCCAATAGTTTCCTGTGCCTTTGCGGATTACTAAACTAAACCTTTTTTGCGGTTTTTATTATTATTTTTTATTTGCTTCATTTTTCACGCGATGCAAGTATCAAAGTCAGCGTGATATTATAATTTTAATTGATTTCACCACCCTGGCATTACCATGCACCTCAAAGAGTTCCGCTTCTTCTAGTAATTCCTGAATCAAGCAATCGCTGTGCGTCACATGTCAAACCGTTCACCATTGCACAACGCATATTATCATAGAGCAGGAATATACACGCATTACAGATATGTTTCTAGCAGTGCATGCTGCGAAATCCATGCACAGTTCTTGGAACAATGAAAAAATATTGGAAAATGCGGAAAACGTCCAGAATATAATTGCCCATACTGAAGTATTTCAGGTAGAGTTGAAGAAACACGCCCCCGCAAAAAATCGCCAAGAGCTTCGAATAATTCCCGCTGTGGTATCATTATTATCAAAAGAATCGCAAAAGCTCTGCCAGGAGCATATCGAAGGAGAAAAAGATGTCCTCAATTAGACGAGACACATCTGAAAATGCACCTCCATGTGCCACGATCCTAGGTCATCCTCACGGATGGATTTGAGGTCCCGAGCAAATATAACACACCCTTCAAGAAATCTGCAGGCGTGTAGATGGAGACGAAACCCAAGCAACCACAGATGATGCGATCGTTGAACGCAACCGTACCGTCAAGAGTCAAGATCAAAAATCAGGAGTTAGAGCAGAGCTCTTGCTTGAAGATATAACCAGGTTGTGTAGGAATTCAACTGGTTGTGTGGCCGATTCTCAGTGTGCTGGTGACACGTAACCGAGCCGTCCTCAGGGAGGCAGCTCGCCACCCCCGTCGTGGCCGCTAAGGGATGTGCAAGGCTGGCTTTGTGAGTGCACCCCGGATAGGGTGAGAATAGTTTATAAATCAAATGAATTAGGGACGGAACACACGAATTATATTCTGTTGGAGAGAATGGGGCTCAGTTCATTGTACGGTGCAAATTAATTGTTTTTTCCAGCATTAGAAATTTTAATTAAATACTATAAAAAAATAATAATAAGGCCTGTTCGTTCCAGCCCCGGAAAAAGAGACTGATCAATGTCTACACGACTCTCAAATCTCTTCCCGGATCTTGGCTAGAACCCCCGGCAAATCGGAAATATAATATGATTTTAAACTCCACCTTTACCAGGATTGACTGATTGTTTTATCGTTCGAAATAAGGATTAGCAAAACACGAAATAGAATTATAAATTGAATGACCAAAGGGAAAATTCTTTAAAAATAGCGACCAAAAGGAATAAAGGTACGTGCTACTGATTCGAAAAATAACTAAAAATGCTGCTGCTTCTCTGAGAATCTTCCCGTATACGTTTCGAGATTTATTTTTACAAAACAAAATATAAAATTACAAATATCATGTGGGTTCCAAACATTTGTTCTCACAAAATTTTCAATAATTAAAATATAAATTGGCGAGTTCTTACTCACATAAAACAATAAAGAAAAACACATTTTTATTCAATAAATAAACAAGTAGGCACATAATATAAACACAGTTTCAATTTTGAAGAAATTTTCATTATATACTGCATTGCCAAATTATTTGTTAAATATTTTTTAGGAAAAAAGGTTTTTTATGTGTAGGCAATTCTTATTTTTAAAAGTTTCTTTAAAATTTTTTCGTATGCGTACAACACATACAACACAATAGAAGAACATTACGGTATTACTAGCTGTAACCCTTCAAGAATGACGGTACTTTTAGATGTTGGTTCCTAAAAAATAACTATTTATTTAGTTACAAGAAAAAAAAAGATTTTTTTAGCTATAAAGATGTTACAGATATTACACAAAATTACGACGGACGGATTGATAACGAAATTATTATAATTGGGATACAAGTTGTAATGGAGCTAGCTCACAATACTTTATACTGTCAAAATTATGAGTCGAAAATGTTTAGCATCAATGTCCCAATATTATTAGTTATGGATATTAACATCTTTAAAGTTTGCCTTATTGTCTAGCAGTAAATAAAGTAAAGCAAAATAAAAATCAGACCGCTTCAATATATACGAATATTTCTGTCCGTGTAGAAGGTTTCCGAATAAAAACCGTAAAATAAATCTCCTCGACTACCTGCGGCCCAGCTGTCCCCCCCGTTATTAAATTCTTCCCCGCCACTGGCCAGCTCGGCTCATTTCACGTGCTGCACGTACTGCTGGGGGAGGCTGGAGAAGTCGGGCGGTGACGCATTGCAATCCCGTGAACTGAATTCATGCAGCCAGCTCCAGGAAGAGACGGACGACTCCTCGGGGTGCCGGGCCCGGCCCGGGGTGAAAACCACCCTTAGGAAAGCGACAGAATGTCGAAGTCCACAAAAATATGTTACGATTAGGTATGCTTTTATACTTTCTCTGTATAGTCATCCATTTTACGTGAATGTTGAAAGTTTCAGAGCTCGGGAGCTGGTCGGGAAGTTGGTGAAAATCAATTAAAAGATTCCACCACAGCAAACAACCACGCTACGCTAAGCTACGGCTTGCTACGTCACACGTAGCATCAGTTTCGTCCACGAGTTAAGTCTGTGAAAACAGCGCCATTCAGCGTAGCGTAGAGTAGCGCAATGTATCGCACATCAGTAGGTATTTCGCTTAATATTTCGCTCGGTTATCCACGATTGGGAACTGTAGCTAACCACTACGTCGCCAACCTCGCACGGGTAGAAACATCAAAACAAACATGATGCGCCATGGTAATGGTTCCGCTTTATTATAAGAACCACGTTAGTTTTTCTAATCTCCGAGATTGTTCTATACATATCTTGTGTTTGCGAGAATTTTCCCGTCGCTTCCAGATTGTTCCAGACGTCTCCCGAATGTTGTAGATAGTCCCAGAGTATTGTAGGGCGTTCTAGAGGTGTTGTGTCGAAGTTACTATTACAAGGGATTCGTACAGTGCGCAATTCCTTCTGTTTATCAAATGGTATTTGGTTACTTACTTACTTACCATCACGCTGTTTCTCCGTGGGGTTAGACAGATTCTCAGACTCTCCTCTCGATATATTTCTCAACATTCCCTTTTCTATCGAACATACTTCCCAAGTACACAAACTCATCTGCTTGTTCCAAACATTTATTGCGTACTAGTAATTCACACATTGTCTTACTTTCCTCCTTCTCGAATACCATCACTTACGTACTTACAATATGTAACATTGTTATTTTCAGAATAAGTCGGACAATTTGCTGGAGCGCTTCGCACAGGATGGTAGTTAGCTTAACGTGAGCACAAATTGTAAAATAAGCGAGTGACGTCAGAGCCGATACGTCTCTTAGCTCGATCCTAATGCGAAGTAAGGGTAGTTTCCTTAAGCCTCGCCTCGCTAAACGGGGCCGCCCCGCCTGATTTAGCTGGAGTTCCACTGCTAAACCGTGCTTAGCCTCCGGCGGGAGGTCATTAACACTTCACCCGGGCTCAGAGTGATGGCTGCGTCGCGTAATAAATCTTCGTAAGGTGCCGATAGTGGTCCAGAAGTAAGCATCCCTTTCGGATTTGTTTCTCGCCCTGAGATTACCTACTTTGTTCTATCTGCTGAGCAGTTACATATGTAAATAGACTAGTTTGCTGAAATCCAGCACGGCTTTTTTGGTACAAGCACGTTTGCGAGTTCATGAAGCCATTTTAGTATTTCTGTTGGCTGGTTAGCGCTTTTGGCACGGGTAGCTAGATAGCGATACTTCTTTAATCTCTTAGCTGTACATCTAACGTTTTCGCTTTGAGGAAAATTCAAAAGCTAAGTGATGTGTACATTAATATCTGGTAAATAATTAACCTGAGTTTGAATATTACGAGGCAGCCCTTACGCTCGACATCCGTTATATAAAAAATGTAGTTTCGCTTTTTAATTTTGTCGACTTCCACAAACACGCGCGGAAACAACGCGGCACCGCAACTAAATGGCGGCCGGTGCGCGGAGGTGTAGCTGGCGTCAGAACAGATCGACGAAACCACGCGGGAAAGAGATAGAATTATAGTCAAATCTATACGCTAGAATAGGCAGTTTCGCTTCTGTTCTGACTCTCCTACAAAGGACAAGTCTTGGCGAAACTAGTGCGGTTTCGCTGCTGTGATTTCGCGGCGGAGGTGTGCTACAGGTGTTAGAGTCCTGCGGGTGTCGGGTTCAATTCTTGGTGAGGTCACAACACCTCCTAGTGATCTTCTCATGCTTGGGAGTTTTGTAATGTGTTTAGCTACAGTAAATGTTTTTTTCTGCAGCGATCAATTGCTTTTATTAAACATATTGTCATGAAAAGGTAGAATCAGAAAGGATTATAAGTAATCAAAAAGCTTTCGACCGGCTACGCCGAAATCAGTTGTGACAGAGTTAACAACAGGCTAACGCCATTGAAATGCACAGACACGTGTGTTGCTAGCGCGTGTATGATTCCTGCGATACTAATCAATAAAGTACCTACCGACAAGCGAGAAGTTTTCTAGTGCGAACCTGAGCGATTTAAGTAACGTGGCCCAGTAAATGAGAGAAAAATTATTCAGGAATGATAAAAGTGTGGCGAAGATAATAAGTGCAAATTACGAAATTGGATACTTAGTTTGTATAATATTCTAGAAATTTAGAGTGAATCTAAAAACAGTGCTCCGATTAAATTCGTGTTCAGTGACTCAATAACAGTGATTAAATAGTGTTTTATTTGCCTCCCATAGCTATGGTCCGTGACGATACATTAAAATTTTTGAAGTGCCTAAATCAAGTTTTCAAAAAGGATTTCTAAAAAAAGCTAGAATTCCATAATTAACGCGCGATTATGGGAGCCAGCCAAAAAGGGAATGGATGACCAAGCCCTAGTAAGTATATATTTATAATATATTTTTTTTGGTCCACGGAGTGGCGGCGATAGCAACATGCTTAGAGCGGCCGGCTCGGGTTTGCAGGCCCGGGGTTGAAGCCCCATCTCTGGCGGTTTAATTTTTTTTTAGCCTCGAACTCGAATGAAATAACGGGCGTTGTACGAAGTTATGGACAGTTGAAAGTTCTGGCAGGAGAATGTTCTAGAAGGTTTTGGGATTTTTGTCCGCAGACCAGGGTGTGATTGTCGGGTGCGGAGCACTCACCTTGAGGAACTGGAAGGTGGCGATGGGCGGCAGGCGCTTGATGTGCGGGTAGTAGAAGCTGCCGGCCGGGTGCGCGGGGTAGCGGGAGGTGAGGCGGAAGGCCACCCCCTGCGGCTGGGTGGGCCAGTTGGGGGCGGTGAACGTGAACCCGTTGTCCGTGCCCGCGTCGATGGGGTCCACCTGGAACAACAATTGTGACAACAAATATACATATGTTTTTCCGAAAAACGATTCTCGACGTTTCGTTGAATGCTTATTCAATGTCATCAGGAGGACGACCTTTACCCGCGGAGGTTGTGGAGCGTTCTACATAGGACACACCAAACATAATAGTATTTATTGAATTGGCGTTAGCTTTGTGGAATGGCATTATAATTATATATAAATAGATTAAAATTAGAATAAAAGAACACCGTCGCGGTCTTATTAGTAATTATTTTTCAGAATTTGCTAACCACATTATTAACACCAATCATTCTTTCCATTCCCATACACTTAAACTATTACACCCTGTTAAATATAGAGGCCAAATAATGAACAATCTCGAAAATTTAGAAATACAAAAAAATTTAAATTGTAATAAAACCCTTATCAATAACATAATATTTCAAAATTCTTCACCGCTCCTTACTTTATTCCCGTTAACTCAAACCCCACCCCCAGCTAACCCCCTCCCCCCAAACATTACTCCACCCACCTCTATTAGTACCTTAGATAATTAATTTTACTCTTGTGCTTCAGTTTATATCATCACCCGTTGATGACAACATCGGTAGTTGTTGAAACTAGTCGTGTAGTCTTAAACTCATTAGTGGTCTTAGAAAAGGGATCTATTTATATATAACCGAACACAATATCGCTATACGATTGAAGGAGCAATTAAAAACAACAACTCCAATATATCGGCAATCTGCGAACATGCATCCAAAAGGAATCTCTATCACTTCATCAGATTTGACAAGACAAAAATCTTGTCAACAGAACCGCACCTTATACCCAGATTAGTGAACGAGTCCATTGAAATATACAAACATCCCAATTTCAATAGAGATAACAGTTACAAACTATCAAGTATTTGGCGCCCTGTTCCTACGACATTGATTCAACCCTTGAGAGACGTCGCAGTAAAGTTCCTAGTACATATTGCACACTGGCGACCTCTATCGTAGAAGAAGTGAACACTCCACAACAAAGTGCATATAATTTGCGGCCTCGAAAGCAGTAATCAGTCCGCCCTCTACCTCCGCGAGTGAAGATCGTCCTCCTTATGACGTTGAATAAGCATTCAACGAAATGTCGAGAATCGTTTCTCGGAAAAACATACGGTTCGTATAAAGTATCCGCAACTATTTACAGTTAAATATGTCTAACGACCGTAATAACAACCTTAACTCTTTAATATATCCACTTTGTTTCTTTTGGAAATATCATTCACTCCACCAGACCCGACTAGCATTTACTTAATTATTTATTTTAATTAGTTAGTTCCATATGCATGTTGTGTGGGCTAACAGATACATGATTTAAGTTAAACATATTGTATCGGACAGGTAGGATGATGATGACCCGTCTGATATGACGACGGGATGATGATGACCCATCTGAAGTCGTGAATGTTGGTCCTTCTGGGGCCCAGGTCCGTTGTATGGGCGAATGCCGTACGTGGGGACCCACCTCGCCTCCAAGCGGATAGTCGGCGCGGGCAGCGAGCCGGCGTTGCGATCCTGGCTGAGAGGATACTGCACCGACGCGATATGTGACATCTCCGACGGAGGGCGTTGGAAAAGTTCCACGAAGAAATTGCATTTTGGTCTTATCTTGTAAAGTGTTGAAATATTTGAAATACTTAAGAAAATGAAATATTTAAGTTTGATGAAATATTTAATGAAATATCTTAAGAATGAAATATTTGAGAATTAGATAAGACATTTGTAAATGTAATACTGAATAAAATTGATGTTTCGTGGTCTTGATATACAGGGAAAGCTCGCGCGATGGGAATAAAATCATTTTTAAATCGCGCGGAGCGCCGCGGACTATCATAGAATGGCCGCTGTTTTGATGGAATTTATGTAAATGTCCTTCCTCGAAGAGGCGAGGAA
>JADDOH010003221.1:0-12801 GCA_016648135.1 Agrypnia vestita | reverse complement strand
AGTAAGGTAGAAGAATGAGCGCGTCGCTCATTTTCGCGGCGCCTTGCGCTCGCTTGAACGTGATACACGCTGGGTCAGATTTACGTAATATTTTCACAGAAAAAGGCCCATATCAGGGCCCTCAAATAAATTTGATTTTTATTCTCACATAAAAGATACATGAAACATTACAAATTTTACATAAAATATACTGGCTGCAGCCTAACTAATATGGAGGGCTTTCTTGATTTGTTTCTGTTTTAAACAGATCGTAATTTTCTAACTATGACCTAAGCCTACAACTTAGAGTGCGTATGGTTCGGTGTTATATTTTTTCCATTCTCTTTTATGGATGGGGTGGAGGCATGGATAGACGCATATTGAACATTTACTGGGTGGATAGAGTGACGAATGTTGAAGTTCTCCGACGTATGGATAAAGACGAGAAGAGCTTCAAACTACCAAGACAAGAAAGCTGGAACAAATCGGACATATTATGAAAACAAGTGGTAAAAGAAGAGTAGGAAGACGCCGCATCTCATGGCTGCGTAACTTGAGGGACTGGTAAAAATGAAACTCGATTGAGTTGTTCCGTGCGGCAGTAAATAAAGTTTCAAACCCCAAAACGATCGCCGACCTCCGATAGGAGATGGCATCATAAGAAGAAGCTAGTGTCCTGGAATGAGATTCGAACCACCGACCACCAGATCACCAGGCGAGAGTCGTAACCACTACACCAACAAGTTACTCGAGATATTTGATAACTACATACAAAACGTAGACGAATAAATTATGATATACCTATTATGCACACACTTCTAGTAAACATAGATCTAAACAATATCATTAGCAATTGAAGGGCCCATGGAAAAACGTGCTAGGTTCGTTATATTTGATTAGTTTTATTATATTTTACATGCCATAAAAAGTTTTCCAACCGACAGAATGTAAAAAGTGTCCAGTCCCTAGTTATGGCAGTTTGAAAAAATTACGAATGGGGAAAAAAGGTGACAAGTCCTTGAATTATTTTACTTGAAAGACTAAAATAGGATTGTCTACGATAATTTTGTTGCAACATGTTGATGAAAACAAATCCTTTAAATGCGTATTCCGATAAAAATGAATTATTTATTTTAAGCAGAATATGAAGAGAATTCACAGAATAATAATTAACATTTCAATGACAATTTATTTGAATAATTCAAGATGTTACTTATCATCTTCTTTACGTGACCTCTACACACTTGCTAAAATTAATACTGATCCAGGATGCTGTCATACACATCTTGGTATTTATATACAAGGAACAATGGTAACGATCACAATAGAATATAGTTTAGAACGCATTAGGTTCGCAAAAACTCTCCAAACTATGTGTAATTTGAGTTAGGTTGCTATCACGTCGGCACCAAGTTAAACTAGTAAGAACGTTTAGTAGATCGCTCTACGATAGTGAGAGTGGTACTTTTTAACATAAGGCACCTAATGAAAAAACATAAAAAAGATGCGAAACACCTGTGTGTATATTTATATACATATGTTGTAATATGCCTTATATGATTCATGTAAATATATTGACACCCAATCGTAGCTGTGCGAGGAAAATGAAGCACTTTAAACAACTTAAAGTCACTGGGCATGAATTAAATCAGAGCACCGTTCTTTAATTCACACATATTTCACACATTTCATAAATACAAAGTGAGTATTTTTCTATTTCCTTTTTTACTATTGTCTACTTGTTTGTGGTATCGCACGAGTTCCGAATTTGCTATCTTTTATACTTTTATATCACTTTTCAAAACAACTAACTACATAGATCTAATATTTATTTGGAAAGAAAGTACATGCATTACAAATCAAGAGTAAAAATTGTAAAAGTATCATGCGAGATGCTGGAAAAAATGGAAATAAATGCAAACGATAGTTTTAAATTTCTTATCAAAACAACGTCTTTTATATGGATCCACAAAAGAAGTGACAAGCCGAAACAAAAGTAAAAAAAGAAAAATAAATAGAAAAGAAGAATGATAATTTATTTACTTATGTATTGAGTGTACATATTTGAATTTTTTTAGAAAATAAAATAGGAATAGGGGTTACTAATTACATCACTATCATCACCACTGTGAAAATTGTCTCAACGTAGACAGAGAAACATCCTTTTTCAAAATTCAATTTATATGTAATTGTTCTTATGATAAAGATAAATAAATAAACTACATTCCAATTGGGTCTCTGTTCATTCCAGAGCTTACCTCCATTTCTCGCCGTTTTTCCATAATTCTGAGTCTGTAGGGCAGAAGATACATGTTTGTGGTAATTATCCCTCCACCCTTATAAGATAATCTAACAGCGGCATATTATTAAAGTAAAATAAAATATAAAATCATCTTAGGTATCAGTTATGAGGACTTATTTGAATCTTATCGTCGGTAGGATTTAACAATCCATAATGAAGATAGTTTAACGATTTAAAAATCCATTAAAATACACCGAGTATTAAGCCTGAACAGATTGCACAACTTTATGCGTACTTTATCTTTAACTATGTACAAGGATAGGTCAAAAAGTTTGTCACTTTTTTGTGTGCGTATTTTTTAAAAATCCTATGTGTATTTTATGATGTCCGTTGTATTTTTAAATAAATATTATACAATACATTCTCAGGGTGTGACATACATAGTTCTAAGTTGGATAAGCTGGTAAAAATGTAATACGCGGAACTTCCATATCGTAAAACAATAAAAACAACCCATAAAATTTCCTTTTTTTGAAATTTTTCTAAAATTTTTCCGAATGATATTTTTAAAATGCACCTAGGAGATCACTTAATATATAAATATTTTTTTCTTCTGAATTATTGAGTATGCAGGGTAAAAAAATATACGGGAATAATTTTTGCGTGTCACTTCACTATTCTATTATTTTTGTTTTTTCTTAAAAATGTTATAAATTATTAAAGTAAAAGAGATAAAACTGTACAGGGTTTTTTTGGAATTTACGATGTTTCAAAAATCATTGTCGATCGAACCGAATTTTTCTAACAGAAGATTAAAAAAAATATATATTTTAAATTTGTATTTTAAAAAGCAAATTCGATATTTATTAGCAGGAGAATCTTAACTTGAAACGGTTCTCTGAACGACAGCTCAGCGTGGATGGTGGTATTTATGTGACAAAAAAACGTACTAAATAGATAAATCCCTTAAATAACTACATTAAGATCACTAAATGCTCGACAAAGTTCCTATTCAATGCAATCGGGAGAGTAAAATGATAGTTACGTTGCGTTATTTCATGACAAAAGAAGTCTAGACTTGCTTCAGAAAAAAATATGTATTTTTGGGCCATTGAATGTTGCGTTAAGTTGAAAGATTAAAAATTAAATTAAGGATTTAATTAAATTTATTTTATATCCATGAAGCTATTCGTATGAAAGCAAATGTCAATCCCTAAGATTCCTTTAGAAAGGTAAGATGTCCTCCTTCATATTAAGATATCAAGAATTTTTTCCTCATCGCAAAATGCCAAAAAATTATTTATATTTCTTTTAGCATAAGAACTTTTCGATAAAAATAATGAAATTACATGTTTTATGGCATTGAAGTTATGTCGGTCCTATATTTTTTTCAGCCCGAAAATAATGAAGCAAGGGAAGCGTTCTTTGGTGAAAATGTGTAGGAGTCATTTATGCGCATGCGTGATTTTTTCCTACCCGAAGAAAGCGTCGGTCGCTGGCAGTCAGCCTCTAAGTAAAGAAGTGTTATTAGTACCCGTAAGATTGTCAACTGTTGTGAAATTACTTTGGGGGTTTTTAGTTGAGGATGGTGTGGATGTGACGTATCTGGAGAAGCTACTTTTTAGGGTCACCACCCGTCCTCGACAGGATTCTCCAAAGTCGTGAAATGTTTGATAATTTTATTCGCTCGATAAAACAATTACAAGTCATACATAAGTTTTAGTACATAGATTACAAAGACAAGGATAGATACTCGATAGACTAGAGCCTACGGCCTACGCCGGGAGTCGCTGAGAGACTGACATGCCCGTATAAGGCGTTGGCTGCTTTTTATATGTTTTCCGAACAAATAACTTTATTGAAGTCGTTGAAATTGTTGACGATGAAGTGACCTGTATAGGCTGTAATGCTTCCTTTTAGACAAAAAAGGAAGTATTACTATTCTGTCGTAACAAAATAAATTTAAAATAAGTAAATATTACATATTCCGTCCTAACCAAATAATACGCGAAATCGCACACGTCGAGCGAGGCGGCCGGAGCCAGCGCGCGTAGGTTACACACACAGGCTTACGAGTCACACACACTATGATAGTATCCCTGTCCACTGCCGTCGCGGGGCCTCCGGGCAGGAGACGCAAGGCGTGCCGTGCGGGCCGCGCTGCCATACTCTTGGAGCAACTGTACCGGCGCGCAACCCCCCCCCGCACCCTCTTCCGCTCCGCGCTAATATAGGATAACTCCGCGCCCGGCAAGCCAGTCTGGACCAGTCAGTCAGGAGTCACCATCCGAGAACCGAGCTCTGCGGTGCGTTAGCTACGCCGTCCGCCCTAAGCAAATTACGGCCGCCATTTGTATAAAAGTTACGGTGCCGGAATTGTTCGTTGTAAATTTTCAAATGTGAGCCAATAACATACCTCTCGCCGTGTTACAAAGCTAAACAGTGTGTTCAAACGATTTAATAATATACTTCCCGCCGTGTTACAAAGCTAAACAGTGTGTTCAAACGATTTAATAATATACTTTCCGCCGTGTTACAAAGCTAAACAGTGTGTTCAAACGATTTAATAATATACTTCCCGCCGGGTTATAAAGTTAAACAGTGTGTTCAACTAGTTTAAACGCATATAGTAACTAGTTCGTCGTGTGAGACAATGTCGGTCTCACAATAAATACATTATAATAATCGTTCTCTATGTTTTTATAAACAACCAGGGTGAAGTAAACCAAAGTTAAAAAAAAAGGGTTCCTCGCAAGCGCCTTGAGCCCCCTTTGCAAAAAATATAATACATTACTATTGGCGTCCTGAACATTCCCCGCCAACAAGGGGTATAATAAAAACAATCGTTTTCGTCCCCTATTAAACAACGCCTGTTCTTTTAAGTTTTAATAAAAATACCGTGCTTTGGACTTCATAAGATTCAACCGTCATTGGCGTCTTCTTGTTTAAAAATCACCATAAACTTCGGGCGCCCGGTTCGGGCATTCCGATCGATCAGCTGACGGAGGACAACCGTCCGCCGACTCCTACAGCTGGTCAGGGCTGGCACCCTTACTAAAGGTGGTCGATCCACTCCATACTCAGAAGAAAAACTACAGGTTTCAAGTGTTTGATTATACCTATACATAATTTACAGCAGCCAATTATGGCCAATCTATAACATTCGCAAACTATTTACAAAAAGTTACCAAAGGGATAACCAAGTGACATTAATCGAACTCAAGTGATGTAACTTTTAAAATAGGAAACACAAAGTCTGTTCCAATCCCTGTTCCTACTTACTCTTATATCCCATGAGCCTCTACTGGGCCGACCTCTGGAAGCTTAACTATATGTAAATTAATATTCTGTATTGGACCCGACTGTGATTAAATTCCGTTATAAAGGAGTATCCATTTTGACTTTAGTGGCCACCAGGGTCATACTTGATAATTCGGCGCTGTGTTTTTCCTAAACCTTTTTACTATTGTATGTCATTGTCCCGTATGAAACCATGTTTATAAACTGTATAGTATACTGTAAAATTTGTGCCTTTTGAACTATTCTCTGTGTACTGAACTGACTGGATAACATCTTTGTAATTAAACCTCATGTAAAAACCATACAGGCCCTGTTCTTTTTATTTTGCTTTCTCCATACAATTCCCCAACCAATCTGAAAGAAAGTAACGGGAATGGACCACAACCATTGAGGCTTAGAATCCTGGTAAGATAACCCTGAACGTGGTTGGTCAGTTAGATCGTGTAGAAGAAATTCTACATATGAGAGAGCAAGTACGTTCTCGGCAACCGCGTTCAGGGGTTTATTGAAAAATTGAACATTTCACTGGCGCCCAACTCATGGGCCACCCCTTACAGATTTCAGATTGGTCAAAAAATGGTTACACATTGTATGGATAAAGTAAAAAAATAATGTCAATCAGTACACACTCTTTTATGTAATCTTGTAGAACTCTAGCATTTGTTGTAAAAACTGTTCCACTTTCCTCCCACATCCTAAGACTGTCGTACCGCGTAAAAATAATCGCCATTAATTACCAAAATAATTCGCGCCATTCCCCGTCTACAAAAAACGCCCACTGTACGACTCATAAGTTTTGGACCACATCGAGTACACTCGGGCTCAAAAGTTTTGATACGCCTAGCTATCATCGTAATTCAAATTTCAATTTTCTAAATCAATATCTCGGCTGCTTGCAACTACAAATATTTCTCAAGTTCACCACTAACCTTACCATGGAAACCCTTTCTAGCATTCCTAATTACCAAACTGCTCGTTTACACACGTTAAGAAAGGCTCTTGGCGAGCAAGGAATAACCCCATTATCTGGTTTGGCCGCATTGCGCGAGCAAGCCAGACTACACAACGAATCCTGCACGCAACCACATGTGGCTCCAATCGCCCATGCCCATGCGTACGAGGACCTGTCTATGGCACCTGAACTAACAACGGATACACCTTTGACAGTAACCGAATCTACTACAACCGCTACCCAGGCACCCTCATTATTACAACCAGAATCGCGATTAAATATTCCAAATGTCAACTTTGGCTCCTGGCCAGTCACTCCTTATTCTGGCACCGGCGACGCGCGCGAATTTTTAATTCGCCTAGAGGAAATAGCGCGCGCGCGCTGCTATCCCGTCCAACAGCTGACTCATGTCCTTCCAGAATTTTTAAAGGATAGGGCGTTAATTTTCTATAGGGCTACTATTCGAGCAGACCTATCTTGGAACCAGTTCAAATCATCTCTCCTCCATAGATTCGAGCGGCCGGATTATTCGGTCGACAAGAAACTCGAAATATGGACATCGAAACAATCCGATTCCGAAACAGCCGCGGATTATGTGAAACAGAATCGGATTATGTGACTAGAATCTTAACACTACACCACATCGTTGACACTCCTCTGTCAGAGGAAGAACTCCTTCAGGTCTTCGGCCGTGGACTGCTCCCGAGGTTCGCAGCAGTCCTAGTCAGTTCGCGACCCACGTCGGTGGCCGCCCTAGAGTCACTATGTTCCGCGTTCGAACGACTAGACTCTCCTTCGTGAAAAGGCCCTCTCGGACAGCCTCCGCGCAAGGCCCCTAACCCAAGAGCAATTGCGTCGGCCCCTACTACATCAAGATCTCCGCGCTGCTTTAATTGCAACGAGCGAAACCATTTTTCTAGAGAGTGTCCCCGGCGACGAAGGGCAGCCGGTCAGGCACCGCCGCCAAGACGGTCGCCGCGCTTACAAATAAAAAGTGAAGGCATTCAGCCCAGTAAACGCCCGAATTCGGTGGTTCCCTTCCCCGATGTATCGAGACCACCACCTAACTTTCCATACAACTCAAAAAACTAATGTCCAGCCAATCTCCATACCGCTCGAAGGAATGGATTGATTGGCTGGCCTCAATCAGACTGTTCAAGACCACCTACCATTTAAATACAGCCCCGATGTCCAACGAACTAGACAACAGGCCGTTTCTTTCTTTTAAAATACATCAAATCTCGTTCAGAGCCCTACTCGACTCTGGTGCCGGCGCGAATATCCTGGGTGGTACGTTATATGAATCATTCGTCGACCTCGGCTATAGGCTCCGACCCACTGGCATTTCGGTGCGAACGCTAGACGACTCTCCGCTGTTTTCCAGCGGCACTATCACCCTGCCCGTGCGTTTTGACCAACGGCTCGTTCAGGTTAACTTCGTCGTGGTACCGTCACTCTCCGACTGCATCATTCTGGGAGCCCCGTTCTTGCGAATCTCCGGCCTAGCCCCCAGCCTATTTCCCAACGGAAAGGCCCGTATCGCCCTAGCGGCTACGGAACCTACCGCCGTTAGCGACCGCACCACACCTCCTGCCTGCCTGATATCTATCGACGAACTCACCTCTGAGCAAAGAATTCGGCTAGATTCAGTCAAGAGCGACTTCACAGATATCTCCTTTGAAAAAGTAGGCCTTGGGAGAACCCGTTTGGTCTCACATGTGATCGACACCGGAGACCACCCTCCGGTTAAACAAAGAACCTATCCCGTATCACACGTCAGGCGTCAACAGTTGATCCAGGAATTGGATACTATGATGGCCCTAGACGTAATAGAATCAGCCCGGAGCGGGTGGCTCAACAACGTATTTATCGTACCAAAAAAGGACGGGTCAGCACGCTTTGTCTTAGACCCAAGGAAATTGAACGACGTCACCAAGTCAGACTCATACCGGCTGCCCAATATCAATCGAACTCTTGAAAACTTAAGAAACACCAAGTATCTCACCACCCTAGATCTAAGCTCCGGATTCTGGCAAATCCCTCTCGCCGCCGGAAGTCGCGAAAAGACCGCTTTCTTCGTAGAGGGTCGCGGTCAATTCCAGTTCAAGGTATGCCCGTTTGGATTGAAAAACATACCAGCCGAGCTACAGAGACTGATGGATTCTTGCTTCTCCGACTTGGGCCCAAATGTATCCACATATATGGACGACATACTGGTGTGTAGCGAGGATTTTGATTCGCACGTCTCCTTACTACGAAAAGTAGCTTCTCGACTGAAAGAGGCTGGGCTAACTATAAAACTGAGCAAATGCCACTTCTGCAAGGACTCTCTTAAGTATCTGGGACATGTTATAGACAGAGAGGGGATACGTACCGATCCTGACAAAATCTCGGCGATGGTCAACTATCCGAGGCCGACGACGGTAAAACAAACTAGGGCCTTCATCGCCACATTGTCATATTACCGAAGATTCATACAGAACTTCTCAAAAATTGCCAGCCCCTTATGTCGGCTGACCAGCTCCAAGTTTCTCGGAAAGAGGTTTGTTTGGAGCGAAGAGGCCGAGGAGGCCTTCGTCGCCCTTAAAAGAGCTATGGTGATGGCGCCCATATTGAAGCCTCCGTCCCATGATCACGAGTATGTCCTAACATGCGATGCTAGTGCAATAAGCATAGGGAGCGTCCTCTCACAAAAAATGCCTGACAAATCGGAACATATTATAGCATACTATTCTCGAAAGCTCACCCAGCCTGAAAGATCGTACAGCGTCACCGAAAGAGAGCTGTTGGCACTCGTGGACTCGGTCCATCACTTCCGCAGTTATGTGGAGGGGACACACTTTACACTGATTAGCGATCACGGATGTCTCAAATACCTATCAACATTATCGTCTCCAGGCGGACGCCTGAGCCGCTGGGCCTGTCGGCTAAGCCAATATGACTTCATCTTTCAATACAAAAAGGGGTGCGAAAACCACCTAGCTGACGGACTCAGCCGTATCGAGATAGGCAGCCTGGAGCTAGCCTCCTCCTACAATGATACTGCCGACGCAGCCTACCTACGGCTGCGCCGACAATGCGACGAACGGCCCGATTCCGTCCCAAACTGCTGGGCGAACACCACCTTTATCGATATAGTAAGGCGCCGACCGACGAGAGAAACGGGCCCGGTAGGTCCCCGTGGAAGATAGTCGTACCTTCAGACAAAAGTACAGAACTGATACGTGAGTGTCACTACCATAATTGTCACCCGGGAGTGTTAAAGACGTACGAATACCTCTCCCGCACATTTTACTGGAAGGGAATGTATGCCTCCATAAAGGGATTCGTGGACGGTTGTGAGACATGCAAGGCATATAAGAGAAGCAACCGGGGGCCTCAGGGGCTCATGGAGACCCCCAAGAGACTGATCTCGTCTTTTCCTTTACGTTGATTCCGTCCGGCAGACGTAAAAGAACCGGAAAACGGAACTTGATCGCGTTTCCTTTTGGCGCATCTCCAAAGAGCGATCATTGAACATCATGTAACCTCGTCTTTTCTTTTACTCCAGACCTGTTCGGCAGACGTTAAAGAACCGAAAGCAGGATTTAGTCAATAAGGGCCCTTTGTGCTCCAGTTCACCCTTATTGATCAGATGATGGTGCGCGGTTTGCCAGGACCTATGTTAATTGTCATGACACTCCAGTCTTGTCCAGTTTAAGTCTGCTTATATATCAAATCATAATGATCCAGGAACAGGCACCATTGCCGGGAGATGCCTTCCTTTTAGAAAATTTTTTTTTCTTCTTTCCGGAAATACTTCTCTTGTCTTTTCTTCCGAGGACATAAAGACTCACAAGCTTGCTGAGCCAAGATCGGTTTACCGAACCCCATATATAACCAAGAAAATTTTTATTAGCAACAGAGCATCGGTCGTTACCAAGAGTGTTCGCTTGTCTCTAGTCGTTTTCAACTTAACATAGCTATCTACCCAAAGGTATGTTCATCACAAAAAAATAATAAAGAAAATAAACGCCACACTTAGCCCCCCCCCCCTGCATGATTACGGTGAATGCGACGAATTAGGATAGTATATCTGAGTTTGTTTGAAAGACACGGCCGTGCAAGTTGAATGAATAAATGCGAGAGTATAAGTCAAAACCCCCCCCCGCGACTTGAAGGCGACTGACCAAGCGATATTCTTGAACGCTACCACTCACTACCTTTTAAAAGGGGATCACCCTATTTGTGGTAGTCCTGATCCACCATGTGGTCGAGCAGAGACCGCGCGAAAGTGAACAACGAGTTCAATACGAATTGACGCCCTACTATTAACGGCGCCCTGGGAACTACCGGACGTGACAAATGCAGGACGAGGACCCCAGCCTTAAGCAAATCATCCAACTGTCGAAAACAAGGCAGGCTTTATTTACACAGGGTGTACCGCGATCCGAAGTACATACGGTATTGTCTTTTATAGAGTTCGTCTCTACTCGGATACCCACTATAGTTGATAAGTTAAATTAAGATTTAGACCTTGCACTAAGCAAAAAATCCCAGGGCTGCCACTATGTATATAAATAGACACGTCCTCCCGCTAGGTCGTTAGTTTTTAGGTATTAAGTTTTTTTTGTATTTCGCTATTTTTTAGGTCACGGTAGTTATCTTCATTAACAAATTGTGTATCGCTTATTCGTTTTGAAAATTCACATGTTACAAAAACTATTTTTTATATATGTAAAAAAAAAATTATCGCTTATTTCGGTACGCCTGTTACCATCACACCATGGTAACGGGGCTGTCCCGTCGTTTATTTCCAAAATTCGTTTTGAAAATTCACATGTTACAAAAACTATTTTTATATATGTAAAAAAATTTTATCGCTTATTTCGGTACGCCTGTTACCATCACACCATGGTAACGGGGCTGTCCCGTCGTTTGTTTCCAAAATTCGTTTTGAAAATTCACATGTTACAAAAAACTATTTTTTATATGTATAATTTTTTTTTATCGCTCATTTCGGTACGCCTGTTACCATCACACCATGGTAACGGGGCTGTCCCGTTGTTCATTTCCAAAATTCGTTTTGAAAATTCACCTGTTACAAAAACTATTTTTTTGGTTTACATGAGATTTTTTTATCACTTATTCCAGTACGCCTGTTACCATTATACCACGGTAACGGGATTGTCACTGTTCACCTGAACCTGTGATGACAAAACTTTTTTGTAAGGATCACGTAGGCTTTGACGCGAAGCGGAGTCGCGTGACACCCCTACAGAATGTTCGTCGCAAGCCATGTCTTGTATTGAGCCTTGTATGGACCGGACGAGTCAAAATTAGGTCAGCCAGGGTGACGACCCTGAGGTGCTTCGACCTATCCGGGAGTCGGGCCGGTTTGTACCGGCGCTAATGAACACGATAGGTGGTCTTCACACCTGATAATTAATTGTTATTACTATTAATTAAGTTGGTATTACTGGCAAAAAGGTCATTTTTTATAAAAATATTATTTTTAATTTAACCCGGCGAACAATTCCGCCTATTAGAACCTTGTAACGTTGACAAATCTGCCGTATAGAGCCTACCACTCGCATATTACGATAATTTCCATGTTTTTTTTGTAAACACTGACAATCCGTACTCTGTCATGGAGTATCCTCACTCAATGTTGAACTAAGGGTTTACAAACAAGATCCTTGGTGGTACACCATAAGGCCTGGATTCCCTATATAATTATTAATTTACCAATGAATCCTTTTTTTTGTTTGTTTTTTTTTATTATTACCTGATAAGGGAATGTGTAATGCTTCCTTTTAGACAAAAAAGGAAGTATTACTATTCTGTCGTAACAAAATAAATTTAAAATCAGTAAATATTACATATTCCGTCCTAACCAAATAATACGCGAAATCGCACACGTCGAGCGAGGCGGCCGGAGCCAGCGCGCGTAGGTTACACACACAGGCTTACGAGTCACACACACTATGATAGTATCCCTGTCCACTGCCGTCGCGGGGCCTCCGGGCAGGAGACGCAAGGCGTGCCGTGCGGGCCGCGCTGCCATACTCTTGGAGCAACTATACCGGCGCGCAACCCCCCCCCGCACCCTCTTCCGCTCCGCGCTAATATAGGATAACTCCGCGCCCGGCAAGCCAGTCTGGACCAGTCAGTCTTCGAGTCACCATCCGGGAACCGAGCTCTGCGGTGCGTTAGCTACGCCGTCCGCCCTACGCAAATTACGGCCGCCATTTGTATAAAAGTTACGGTGCCGGAATTGTTCGTTGTAAATTTTCAAATGTGAGCCAATAACATACCTCTCGCCGTGTTACAAAGCTAAACAGTGTGT